>PVKE010001045.1:0-111416 GCA_004027555.1 Craseonycteris thonglongyai
TGGCCTCCCCCCATGGCCTCCCCCCGTGGCCTCACCTGTGGCTTGAACCCATGCCTGCAGCCATCCCTGTGCTCTGGTGTGGGCACTAAGATTCGATATTGTCCTGTGTTGTCCCCAGGAGGCAGCTATGGCTTGTTTTACACGAGGCTTGGTGTGAAAAGGGCACGGCTAAAGGAGGGAATAGCTTGCAAAGCAACACGGACGGAGCCCCTTTCTTGGGGTGGCTGCAGTAAGACCCCCACATTCCAGGGTGTCCACCCTGCCCTCCCCAGTCTCATTTTTCCCCTGCTCCTCCCTCTTCCATGTCTGCACCACTTCCCCCTCCACATTGCACCTTTCTCTGCAATGGGAAGTGGGGGTCTGGGGATGGGTGGATGCCCACTTTGCCACCGAGGACAAAGTGCTGTTCCCCTTGAGGTGTCCTGTGGGGCACAGGAGCAAGAGCAGTGTCCTGGGCTCAGCCACAGCCCCCAGTGGAAGGTTGACCTGATGGAGCTTAGGTTCAGGAGGGTTCTAAGGGGTCCAGAGCTCACTCTGTGTGGGAATCTGCCCCCGTTGTCCTGGCGGAATCCCACACAGTTCCGCTGGAACTCTTCTGGAAGTCAGGGCAACTTACCTCCCAGGGCCCGTTGCCCGGGTGAAGGATTGTAGCCATCAGAACCTACACTCATTTATCCTTCATTCTGTAATACGTACTGAGGTTTCACTGCCCTTTTCAGGGCCACCAATCGGTGCCGGGGTGCAGCTTTAACTACATTCTTGGAGGCTGCCATCACTGGGTGCTCCATCTCAGCAGCTCTGGCTGCCCCACGCCGAGCACGGGGACAAGTGCTGTGGGCTGCTTAGCTCACATACGCTCCGCCACCGCCTTACGGCGCACCTGTCCCCGTGTCACACGGACAGGCCTCGGCTCAGGAGCAGCCGTGCCCCTGGCAGCCACCGTGTCTGTGGTGGTAAAGAACCAAGTCCAGGTGGCTGTCTGTCTCCAGCTCGAGCTCTCAGGTTTTCCCTTGAGAAACACCCGCTCTCAGTTTTCTTGTCTGTAAAATGGGGATAGTTCCACCTGCCTGTTGGGTTTATTATAAGGTCTAAGCAAGATCATGCATGGGAAGCACCTCATGTGTAGTTTCTGACACGGAGTTCTGGTTTGATAAATGGTAGCCAATCACTACTATAATGGGCTCTGCCCGTTACCACTCCTCCCCCCTCTTGTCCCCAGCAAGGCCACATAAACTCCCTGGGCCCCTGGAGCATGAGGTTATAATCCCTACACCAGATGAGAGGTGCTATGGCCAGAGTGAGGTCAGAGGTGGGGAGTACTGTCCCTCTGGGCCAAGGAGCACTATCCCTCTGAGTCAGGGAGCACTTCCTCTGGGTCAGGGAGTGCTATCCCTCTGGGCTGGGGAATGCTGTCCCTCTGGGCCAGGGAGCACTTCCTCTGGGTCAGGGAGTGCTTATCCCTCTGAGCCAGGGAGCGCTGTCCCTCTGGGCCGGGGAGTGCTATCCTTCTGGGCCTCTGGGCCGGGGATCGTTGTCCCTCTGGGCCGGGGATCGTTGTCCCTCTGGGCCGGGGAGCACTGTCCTTCTGGGCCGGGGAGCGCATACCTGGCCTGCTGGCATCGGGCTTTATAGAGCACCAGCCTCCTCGCTCTCCCCGCCACTCCCCTAGTCCTGCCTCTCTTGTGTGCAATTAAGCTCACAACATCTAGTGTAAGCAAATAATAACAAGGGCATTATCTTCCTTTCATCTGTGTTTTTTCCTTGCCTATCATAAAGTAATTAAAATAATGAATGCCTTGTAAAACAATAGGTAAGAGGGCTGGCAAGAGAGCATTATCTGCCATATACCACTTGTGTTGTGAATTATTGATGCGTTGAAACCGCTGTGACTGGAGAGGACTTCCTGCCTGCCAGCCCTTTCTATGCCACTGACTCCTTCCGCCAGGGTGGGCCGAGGGCTGGGAGCCTGAGTTCCCCTCCACCCCCACTGCCATGGCCCTGGACTAGTTCAGAAACGTCCCTGGGAGGCCCTGCTCAAAAGTTCACACACGAGTTTTTCATTTGAGAGCCTTTCCCCTTCCGTTACCTTCTCTGTCCACCCATGTTCTCTAGTTTTGAAAGAAGCAGGCGGTTCTGTGCCTGGGTGAAGGGAGAGGCTGGGAAAGGCTGGGTGCAAAGATCCAGCCACATTTCAGATCAGGGCAGGGATGATCAAGCCATGCCACAGTAATTAGGAGCCGTGGTTCTCAATGTGGGGTTCCCAGGGTGTCAGCATCAGCATTACTTGGGAACTTGTTAGACATGCAGTTTGGGGGCCGGGGTCCAGCGCCCTGTGTTAAAAAGCCCTCCGGGTAGTTCTGATGCCTGCTCAAATTTGAACCACTGCTAGGCTGTCAGTGGCAGAATAGTGGGAGGCTGAGGGGCTAATTAGCTGAACACGTATTATGTGCCATTCAGCACAGTTTTATACCCACAGTGCCTATGGGCAGACACTACTGCCCATCTTGCAGGGAAGGCCCCGCAGGGACGGGATAGCTGAATCTGCACCTTCAGCCCTAAGGCTGCCCTGCATCGGGCTCTCCTTTTCTTCTAGGATGGCCATCTGTGCAGTCTCTATATGGCTGAGACTCAGGGTCCTACCAGGTCTCTGAGACTGGCCTTAGGTGGCATGGGCAGCAGGCTCCAAAGATGTCAGCAGATAGACCCACCCTGTGCCTCATCCCCTGCCCTCAAGCCTCTGCTTGGACTGTTCTAGCTCCACGGGCCCAACACGCTTGGGATTCCAACGTGAGCACCGTGTTGCTGGAGCTGCATCTCTGTTCCCGCTTCCCCAGCCAGCGTGGCTGCAGCGGGAGAGCGAGACCTCGGCGGGATGCATGACCCAGTGCCACCCAGCTGTCCCTTCCTCACCTGCCGCACCCCCACCTACCGCGGTTGGATTTTACCCCTCACTGCAGTTCACGGTGATCCCCGGGCTCTGTATGCTGGGAATTAATTCTAACAGAGTTTTGCTGGCATCTTGAAAAACATTTTGTAGCTGCAAAAATAATTTCAGCGAGTGTTTGAGTAGGGGGCTCAGTTAGATTTAAATTTTAGATAAATAATGAATATATTTTTAGTATAAGTATGTCCCATACAGTATTTGGAGGCATACTTAAACTAAAAATTATTGTTGTTTATCTGCAGTTTAAATGTCTCTGAGTGTTTTATATTTTATTCAGCTACCTTAAGCTCAGGTTCCATAGTCAATGAGGGGCTGATACCCATAACCTTTTTCTTTCTTTCTTTCTTTCTTTCTTTCTTTCTTTCTTTCTTTCTTTCTTTCTTTCTTTCTTTCTTTCTTTCTCTCTCTCTCTCTCTCTCTCTCTCTCTCTCTCTCTCTCTCTCTCTCTCTCTCTCTCTCTCTCTCTCTCTTTCTCTCTCTCTCTTCAGCCAATTCTATGCCAGGCACTCTTTTAGGAACTGGGTAATAAAAAGCAAGTGAATTACAGAATGTATGAGAGGTTTTAAGTGCTATGGAGAAAAATAAAACATAAATGTAGTCAGAGGGCAGGGGTGCGATTTTAAAAGGTGGCCAGAGAAAGCTTCATTAGAAAAGGTGACCTTTGAGCCAGGCACTTGAGGGAGGTGAGGGAGCCGGCTGTGACCCTTTGTGGGAGAAGAGTGCCCCAGGCAGAGGGCACAATTTAGGGTCCATGTAAGACTCAGTTCTCTGATGATGTCAGCCCTGCTTTTTCAAGCACATTTCAAGCCATGCAGGGGAGTTTATTGTCTCCTATAACTAAAAAGTTCTGGTGTAAATACCAGAAACAGCTGGATTCAGGTGTTCAAATGATACCATTGTTCCATTACTTCTACTTTTCTCTGTGATGGCTTCATTCTCAGGAAGGATGATCTTTCCTGCTCTTTTTTTCCCCCCAGAGATTAATTTTTATTGCTTTTTTGACAGAGAGACAGACAGACAGACAGAGACAGACAGAGAGAAGGGGGAGGGCCCAGAGCAGTCTCCATAGTTGACAGCATTAGTTTTCCATATAGTTTCACTCCACAGGTGGGCGTGGGGCTGCACAGGGCAGGAACTGGACCGGGAGCCTCCCGCATAGGCCCCGGCAAGAACTGAACTGGGGGCACATCCCAGCTCAGCATGTGGGTCCGCATGGGCCGGAGGCAGGATTCAATCTTCAGTCTCCGTGGTGGCAAAGCAAGCACTTAACCCTCTGAGCCATCTCAGCTTCCCCTCTTTCCCTCTCTTTCCCGCAAAAGTCCTGGGCTTGGATTTGTATTGGGTTGGCATGGATCATGTGACTATCCCTGGCCCAGTTGCTGTGGCCAGGGGCATGGGGCGATATGATTAACCAGTCCCCAGTCCTGGGACAGCTTTAATTCTCTTGGATAGGTTGTGTTTTTAAAATCTATGTGGTCCCTATGTCTCAACCTTTGTTCTCTCTGTTGCCAGGAGGCCCAGAAGATTAACAATGGCTCAAGCCAGGCGGATGGCAGTCTCAAACCAGTGGACGAGAAAGAGGAGGCAGTGGCAGCTGAGGTCGGATGGATGACCTCTGTGAAGGACTGGGCTGGGGTGATGATATCTGCCCAGACACTGACCGGCAGAGTCCTGGTGAGTCCCCAACTCCCTCCTCACACGAGGGTGTCTTCTGTCTAGCTCATAATCACTTTGTTTATGGGGATGTGATGTTTCGTGGGGTCTTCGTCAGGCCACTGGCTCTTAGGAAGTAGAGTGAACAGAGAATGCTTGTGTTTGACCATGAGAAGAGGCTGACTTCGTGCACATCTAAGCCAGTGGTTTATGGAGGGATTTGCAGAGAGGGCCAGTGTCTGGGGCACAGAAGGTCTGTTGGGCGAGGGATCCAGAGAGTTCTGAGTGTGATTGTGAGTATGCATATGTGCTGTCCTTCCGGGAATGTCACTGTTGCCCTCGGACCACTAAGCAGAGAGCCTCTTTAGGGCAGTTTTCTCATCTCCTGCCCCATGTAATCTGCATCCTGCCCACAGTGGATATCCTCAGTTATGTTGGTGAAACTCATTGGCATCCCATCTGAGACTGTCCAGCCCTGTGCTTGGAGCGTTGCTCATGTGACCTTACATCTGATGAGGTTGTCTCCTAAATCCATCTGCAGCCAGGGCTTAGCTTGCCCCTCCTCTGTGCATTTCCTGCTTTCTCTCTGATCTGCTTATATGGAGCTTGGTTTCACTGACTGGCTTCATGATCTCCTGTTTTTTGGCAAGGATCATGGGACAGGCCTGTAGTGACCAACCATCCCAGTTTGCCTGGGATTGAGGAGTACCTGGGACATGGGTGTTTCAGTGCCAAGACTGAAAAAGTCCTGGACCAACAAGCACCAATTGGTCACTCCGGGCAGGCTGTGCTCCTGCCATATGTGGGCCCTTCCCTGAGTGGCTCTCCCACCAGCTGTCTTGGGTGTGCTGTGGGTCAGGAGCTTCCCTGAGAAGGCTGTTGCATTATAAGTCGTGTCTTGTTAGGATTCTGGAAGCTGTTCTGTATGGGCTGTCCTTCCTGGGCCTGAAGCTGGGCTTGCTCAAGAGTCATGGCTCATAGATAGAATGAATGGGAATATCCTGATGGCTGGGTGGATCAAAGTCTGGGTAGGGATGCTGGAAAATAGATGTCATCACCCTTGACATTGCAAAACCTCAGTGAGAAGGGGACTGTAGATGTAAGGAGGCGGTGAAAATTGTGCCCATCAGGATCTTTTTTGGGAAGAGCTCCACTATATATGTTTGGGACAATTATCTTACAAACAGCCAAGAGAGGAGTAAGACACTGAACACCATGTTTGAGTCACAAAGGTCATAGCCAAACAGGCTTCATGGAGGAGAGGGTTCTGTTAGCTGAGGGGCTCATCATGAGCTAAGCCTCCCGAAGAGTCTGGGTGGGAAGCCATGGCCGATGTCAATTGATAGCAACATTGAAAGGGAGACATTTAAAGATGGGGTTTTGGAGGAAGTGGAGAAACTGATGAGGCCTCGTGCTGCATGGAGTATGACAGAGAGAGGACGATATGGGTTGGTGGGACCCAGGGAGAACTGGGCGGTACTGGGTGTCTATTGAGGAATTGGAGGGGGCTTGCTGTGGGCTGTGCTGTGTAACCGCTATCCTTGCAGTAAAGTCTCCATTGTTCTTTCATGCTTAGATATGAGTGGATTCTGTGTGGGAAACTTCAAGAGGATGAATCCGGGTCTGGGTCTTTACATGAGATGAAATGGAGGCAGTGCATTCTATACGTACGGTGACGGTGGTGCATGAAACAGCAAGCGGTTTGGTTTGCACACATGTGCCAGTCCTATGGCTTGCAGGTGCCTATTGTAGACAGTTCCGTTGATTTCTGTCAGCACCAGCCAAGAGTTCCCGAGCACCGGCTCTGGGCCAGATGTTCTTTCCACAGCCCTGTGGGACACAAGGAGAGGTGCTGATTCTGTTGCGCCCCAGATGGACGTTATCGAAGGGGTGTCTAGAGGAGAAATACTATGAGCACAAGCATTACAGGAGTGTGTGTTGGGGTGAGGGAGGCCAAGTATGGAGAACTTGGTGGGCATCAAGAAAGCAGCCACAGGCAAGAAAGCATTTGAGCTGAAACTTCCATTTCAAGATGGGCTGAGTGCACACTTGATGACAGATGATATAAAAAGAGAAAAAAACATGGCCAAGCTTGAAAACAGGAAAGGGACCACTTAGTGCCCCAGAAGTTGAGAGTATCTCACAAAAGTGAGAGCGTCTGAGCCGAGCTTTGAAATGTGGGTTAGGAACTTGGTCGAAGCAGAGGAGATCCTTGCAGAGTGAGGAGCTGCAGGTGCACAGAAGGGGTGTGGCGTGGAGAGAATGAGGCCCGGGCTGCGAGCACTAAGGTCCCTGAGAGGAAGTAAGGCTGGGAAGGTGGGCTGGAGACAGCCTGTCTGCTCTTCAAATGCCAGGCGAAAGGATTTGGACGGAATTTTGTAGGAAGTGGGGTTTTCAGGGGAGGGTATCATGATTGGTGGTTGTGCAGAGAGAGCTGATGGACAAGTGGAGACCAAAAGGGTGAGGTGGGAGCTCCAAGGTGCTGGGGGCAGTTAGGGTAGTAAGCTCCCGGCACCTGTCACAGAATGCCAGGAGGTTACTGCAGTGGACCTGGTGAGGCAAGGCTTGAGCTCACACCAAGCAGGTGGAAGCAAGTGGGTAGGTGGATGTAGGTGACACTGTGGAAATGGAATCATAGGCCAAGTGCACCCAGCATCCACTTTGACACTGTTATTGACAACATCATTATCGAGAGGCTCAAAAGATTAAAAATGGGACTACTTTCTGATCCAAAAGAAATTCTTATCCAAAGAAATTCAAAACACTAATTTGAAAAAATATGTGCACCCCTATGTTTATTGCACCATTATTCACAATAGCCAAGACATAGAAACAACCTGCATGCCCTTCAATAGATGACTGGATAAAGAAATCGTGGGACATGTGCCCAATGGAATATTACTTGGCCATAGAAAAGAACGAAATATTACCATTTGCAACAACATGAATGGAACTAGAAGTTATCACATTAAGTGAAGTCAGACTGAGAAAGAATTACCATATGATCTCACTTATATGTGGATCCAAAGAACAGAATAAATGAACAATCAAAATAGAAAAAAAAGGAGTCTCTTGTGTCCAGGCAGTCTGCTAGACCCTATACATTGTAATCAGGTTGAAGGGTAAGGACCATGGTGTATTTGTACCTCCCATTTTGCTGTTGTGTTGTACGGGTTCATTTCAGGGAAGCAAGCAAGCCAGTCGTATCAATGAATTCATTTCCGTTTTTTAGTTGAGAAAACCAAGGCATAGGAAGGGCAATGACTTGTCTAAGAATATTCAGTTGCAAGTGACAGAACCAGGCTAGTTAGTGCCTGAAGGCCTCTGGACTCCCTGTCTAGTGCTCTTTCTGTGTCATTACTTTGCAGTCGAAGATAATGCTTTTTTTCTAAGCTGCTGCCAGCTGTCACTTTGGCTGTGACATTTTGACTTTACGATCTCAGAACCAATGAGGTCCAAAGGCTGCTTGGCCTGATTCTCGGAACATTTTCGTGGACAAGCACATGCTGCCCAGCCTGCCTGCTTCCAACTGCCCAGGGTGCCAGCTGCTCTCTGAAGGTTTCCTTGGAGAAAATCCTGCCCCGGGCCACTCTGGCGCACTCAGAGCAGAGCAGATCCCACTGCACAGAGAGCATGCTTGTCAGGGTTCCAGGAGAAGACATGTCCTTGCTCTGAGCAGGGAACAGATTTCACATGACAGTCACAGTGCACACAGGGAAGCAGCTCTGACCATTCAGAACCCAAGCTGTGTTTGTCTCGAGCTATCCAACTGTTTATCCTTCAAACAATGGGACTAAAGTAAGACTAGACATCTGGCTGTTCAGTTTCCCTTTTCAATTTTTAATTTGTTTTCCTTGACGCACAGCTCAGGAGCTTAGCCTCCACATCTGGGACCCTGGTCCACCTGTTCCATTGCCACAGGTGAGAGTCTCAGAGCTGGGGCATTGTGAGTAAGTCCTGGCTGCGACTGGATTCCCCAGTGCAACCTCTACGTATCTGTGGACTCCCCTTTTGTCCAGGATCTCTCAGAGGAGCACATCATTTTATTAGGACTTAGTTCTTACCTGCCACAGGTACTCTTTTAGGCACGGGGCAGGAAGCAAGGTGCAACAGAGGTCCAGGTGTGAATTGCTGATAATGACAAACTAGATAAAGTTGTAGAGTTCGATGTAGAACAATGACAGATGATAGTTACCGTTCACCATGCTTTGCACAGTGAACACCTGGAGCTTCATTATCAGAGGGCTCAAAATTCTTGGACCAGGTCGCCTTGCCTCTCACCTCTGTGCTCAGGCTTTAGCTTCACACAACAGCAAGACTGCTCAGAGCCTTCTCTCGGGGCACGTGGCTGAGGGAGTCCACATCAAAGAGGACACCAGGCTGTCAAGGGTTACTGCTTCCTTTACCATTTTTTATTTTATTTTTTTAAATATATTTTTATTTATTTATTTTTGACAGAGGGAGAAAGAGAGAGAGAGAGAACTGAACCGGGGGAGCTCCCAGTTCAGCACATGGTTCTGCACGGGCTGGGGCCGGGATTTGATCCTCAGTCCCCAGCACTGCAAAGTGAGCGCTTAACCCACTGAGCCATCCCGGCTTCCCCAATTTTTTAAAATTAAAAATACATATTTTCTGACGATAAAAGTAGCCCATGATTAGTTCAAACTTTTGGAGCATAGTGGAAGAATTGCTGATAAATGCCATTTGGGATTTGGAGGTGACCCACACTGAGGGACGTTTCCATGTAGCCTTATACGCCATTAGGATACCTCCCAGCTGTTTGATATTGTTGAGGACTTTGTTCACCACATCTCATGTTATCTGCTCTATGGCCAGCCTCAGGGGATAAGTAGTTCTTTGTTCCAAGGTTTGCTGTGTTCCTCCTGGGGAACCACTAGTGAACCTAAATTGGGAGAGGGCTCATGGCTCTCTTTTTCTCATGGCTGCTGGGAGCCAAGTTGTGACATATTGATTGTCCATAGCATCTCAGGGTTTGCATTCTATGTATTCACATGCCTTTGGCTTCATCACTTGTTGTTCCTTTCATTTCCCCTCTGACCTAATTCTCTCACTCTTCTCTTTGAACTTTACATGTATGTAGTTATATTCTTCATGTAGTTTTGTGAACACATTAAAATCCTTCCAAGAATAAGGCAGTGTATAATTAAAGAAGGCAAGACTCTCACTGAGTTGGCTTTTGTATTATGTAGATGTACTTTGTAGAATCCTAAGCCAAACTCAATATTAATGATAGTCTAGTTCAAGATTGGTAAGTTTTAAAGGGACAGATAGTAAATATTTTAGGCTTTGCAGACCATAGGGACTCTGATACAACTACTAAACTCTGTCTTTGTAGTTCAAATGGAGCCGCAATCCATGGGCATGACTGTTCCAATAAAACTTTATTTACAGAAGCAAGTGATGGGCCAAATTTATTTCGTGGGCCATAGTTTGCTGATTTTTGGTCTGGTTCATCTTGTTGTTTTATAAATAAATTGAGAGTCAGATAAGAAGGAATTTCCTAAGATATATAGCACAAGAATAATAGACACAGATAAACACTTGGATAAATACAGGCACATGTATACACTCATACATCTACATTAGTATCTTGTTTCTGAATATTCATATGAATTTCCACATTGATCTCAGAGTGACTATTTCCTTAGGGAAACTATGTCTTGTCCCCGAGCATGACTTCACCTCAAGGGGTAAGCTGTGTCTACACTGGCTCAACCCCTTTACACATTCAGCGTTTTTGCTTCTCTTCAAAGACTGGTCTTGCTAATACAGCTGTCAGCTCCTTGAGCAAAGACAGAGCCTTTAGAATGATCCTTTTGATGATTCCCCCATATTCCCGTGGTACTGTACTACATTTGAATATTGCTCCAGGATGCATACACATCTAACCCATGAACTGAAAATCTATGCTACTTGCTTTACCATCTGGGGGATGATGAGTTGACGTAAGGAGAAAGAAAAACACCAGTCTTTCCCTTTATCTTCCTAAATGTACCGCATGTGTGACATTTTACATTAACATTATATAAATAGCCTAGACCATTCTATACTTATCTCCTAGGGCCCAAAAGAAAATATGTATCAGATATGCTTTTCAAATAGAAATAACCCTATTGGTTTAATAGAGTTAAATAGACGCGCTCAGTGTTGTGCTGTTTGCCCATGAAACTGAAGCAGGTGAACAAAATGGAGGCACACACAAGCATAGGCTTAATCATATATGTGTGACATTCGTTGCTGTCATCTCTCCCTTTAGGTGACTCAAAGTGCTGGTAACATTTCTCACCAGTACCCTCTACTTTTCTTCTTCATTGGTGCTTGGTGGCCAGTTCACATACAGCTCACATCTTTTTCTCTTCTTCTCATCTATGCTCTACTCTCTCTCTCTCTTTTTTTTTATCATTTAGGCAAATTTTACATAAAATTTCTGTATTACTTACAAAAGTCCTATGTAGCAGAAAGGCCAGAGGTTTGATGGGCCTGTATTTTTACTAGTAAACAGGTAGGTCCTACTCTCTGTGCAATTGGGATTTTGTTTGAGTTTTTTAACTTCCCAAAGTGAAGCTACTTTAAAAGGAACCACACGATAATTCCCCTTCAGGACTTAACAATGGCTCTTATTTTATCCTGTGCATAAATGGTTTATTTGGGGGGTATGAGTTATAAGTCAAAGAAGGTATGCTTTCTTTACGTTATTAAACGTGAAGTTTTGTTTTCTTCTGAGGAGAGATGTCCTGCATTTGTGGCCTGTGACCCCGCACCATTGAGTGGGAAAACATGAGTCAGAGAAGTCACTGAATGCAGCAGGCACCCATGACTGGTAGCAAGCTGCCTGTCCCATTGGGTGGCACTGTCACTGACCTTTGGTCAGACTTGGTTCTTGTTGCTTTAACTAGGTTCTGTAGCAAACTACATCTAGGAGATACTCCAGGATCAAAGTGATGCCCTGCAGCTTAGAAGGACTTCATTTCTATCCCCCTTTTGAGATTGCCAATGCTTATCAGAGTGTAAGTCTTGAAGAAGTCCTACAGAACGGAAGCAGAAAGAATTTGCTTTGCCCAGCGTTTCTCATTCCTATGTCACCATGCAACACTTTCCCCATGAAATACCTGTGGGCATCACACAGAACACGCTTTGGGAAACGTATAACTAGCCTAGGAATTGGCAAACTATAGTCCATGTGCCAAATCTGGCTGACTGCCTGCTTTGTACAGCCTGTAAGCTAAGGATGATATTTCCATTTTCAAATGATTTTTAAAAGACTCAAGAATATTTGGTGACATGAAAATTACATGAAATTTAAATTTCAGTGTGCATAAACAGAGTATTATTGGGATGCAGCCGTGCTCACGCGTTTACATATTTCTATGGCCGCCACTCTACAAAAGCAGAATTGAGTAACATCTACCAGTTCGAAATATCCGCCAGCCTAAAATAGTTACCGTCTGGCCCTGTACAGAAGTGTGCCAACCCCCAAACTAAATCAGCAGGTTCTCCTTCTGCTCTATGGTTGTCAATATCCCTCTCAAAGTGGCCAGTGTGACTGCTCCATGGTTCCTCATGGCACAAGGTAATGATTCAGATGTCCCGTCTGTCCCCTTTTCATTGAGACATGCTCCATTTACGTCCACAAGCTCCACTAAATGATGCTGTAGAGATGGGAAGACAGAGGCCAGAGCTAAGTGGGCCCCGATGTCCACAGCAGGTTGTCAGCTGGCTTAGCATGATTTCCCCTTCCCACTATCAGTGGGATGTGTGTGGGGTCACTCCCTAAGCCCCCCCCCCCCCCCCCCCCCACTGCCTGCATCCTCTGCAGTCAGCCCAGCCCAAACCCCACCTGGCACCTGAGTCTCATCCCTACCATGGAGAGTACCCCGGGTGTGGGCCTGAAAACCAGGTGCCGGGGGTGCTGGCCTCCAGAGCATCTGTGAAGTGCAGCTGTTACTTTTACTCTCTGGTGGCTTCTCTGACCTCCCCTGTGAGAATGAAGGAGTTTTGAAAATCAATCCTCTGGAAGCTCTGGAGAAAGGAAGAGCCACTGTGGCCTCCCTTCTCTGGGGTTTTGGGGTGATGGGGTGCGAAGTGTGTTCCTGCCTTGTCCTTCAACCTCATCCATCTGTTCATCTGTTGGGAGCTGGTCATGTGCCTGAACCGAGAGGTTTTAGGGGGCCGTGATGGCAGGGCCTCGGTTCCTTGGCCTCTCGGGGAAGGCCGACCTGGGGCCTTCATGGCAGGGCCTCGGCCTCCCTGTCACCCCTCCCCTGTAACAGCTGCAGCCAAAAAATATGTGTGCAGCTTCGCATGAAGGCCAGATAGCCGGCGCCAATTGAATAATGACCCAGAATGTGGGGGTGGACAAGAGTGTATGGGAAGCGATCTGCTTGTTCCTGATAATCATCTGCTTACACTGTAGTTCTTAGTTAACGAGTAACCTGTCTTGTACTTTAAAATATCTTAGTTTTTCCCTGTTCCTTGTAATGACGTAAACTTTTGCTATATAAGGCCAGCAATAAAGCTATTCGGGGCTGCTCCTACTGAGGACAGTCGGCAGGCCATTTGGTCTGTCTTCAATTCCCACTGCTCAAACTCAGGGACTCTGTTCAGCCAGGCTGGATCCTGGTTACATTCATCCATCTATATCCACTCACCCATCTGTGCAGTCCATGTACCATTATTGGTGTTCCCTGGGACACAGAAATAAATGTAGCACCCAGTCAGTGGGTGCCTAACAAATAAAGCAGGGTGCTTTGGTGTCTATGTAGTAAGCAGGCCAGGCCAGCCTTCCCTTGTCAATCATTCTGCCCGTTCTCTCAGTTTCAGCTTCTGTGTTGGGTTGTCTGCCCCTTTGCTGATCCAGCTGTCTACATGGGGTTCCCATTCTCTTTTGATCTCTGCCTGGCTCCTTGTGTCCCTTTCTCATTTGATTGAACTGACAAGGAAGATAGATGAAGCAAGCTGTCCTTACGTGACATGCTCACATCTCCAGCTCCTGCTTTTCCTCTCCCCTGGGACATGCATCCTTGGGGGCTGCGGCCCTTGGAACATGGAGGACTGCTCTGTGTGGTGGGGAAGGGTGTTAGGAACCCAGCGTCCATAGTTGTTTTCCATGGCTTTGTTCTCTAGGGCTTTACCCTGGCTAGTTGCTTCATCTTCCGGTGCCTCAGTTTTTGCATTTGTTCAGTGGGCATAATAATAGTCCCTGCCTCTTTATGTTGTTTTGAGGATTTGATGTGTCAATGAATGTGGAGTATTTAAAATAGTGCCTCTTTTGTGGCTATTATTTTGTGGCTGTTGACTGAGCCAGTCACTTGTCATGGAAGAAATGGGCTGGGGTGGAGACACAGGGGTGAGTGGAGAACAAATCATTTATTACAACAGAGATGGAGCAGCCTTCAGACCTCACCAAACTCAGATGTCTTCCCAGAGTGAGGAGCTAGCTCTGGGCATGGCCCTTTGAGAGGGGTCTGGGTACCCCAGGCAGGCCCTGATTGGGGGCCACCAGCTGATGCTTCTTGCTCCATGCACACAATTCAGGCCCTGTCCTTTCTGCAGCTGGCTTTTGCCAGTCTGACTCACCGTTGTTGAGTTGTCCAGGAAATTCTCACTTCATATAGCTTCCCCAAGCTGGCTGGGGGCCAGAGGGAGGGCTGGGCTGTCCCTGGGAGCTGCGCATTGTAGGCGCATGTGTCACAGGAAACGCCTTGGCAGGATGACAGACGAGTCTTGTGGAAAGAGGGTCAAGTGCGCTTATTGTGGTCCCCATGTCCTGTCCTCCCTGAATGTGGAACGAGGCTGACAGACACAGGACTGGTTTCAGAGGGCTTGTCAGCACCAGCATGTGGGAAGGTGTCTCTAGCATCCATTTTGGCGGGCAGCTACCACAAGTCCATTGGATGGGTTCAGGACAGTGTGTTAAGTCACCAGAGGATAAGGATACAGGTTCTACTGTACGTGCAGGGCATCTCCTCTGAGCTGTTCATTCGTTCCTTCAAACGTTCCCAGAGCACCTACTAGGTGCCAAGTGCTATGCAAGGCACTGGACACATGTTGGTCAGTCTAGCGCAACCTGCAAAGTGAAATCATCCAAAGTGTTGAATGTGAAAATGTTATGCTTGTAGTTTTCTATATAACAATGCTTTTGGGTGACAAGGTTTTTGAGGTAGTTCGGTGCTAGATCAGAGCCTGTGGCCTATCCCTCCATCCTTAGACAGGCTTGGGGGTGGACTCTCCCAATCCTGATCTCACAGCCCACGTCTTCCTACTGTTGGATCCAGGGGCCTGAGCCAATGTGTTTATATGACTAATGTTAAACTTACTTACTTACTTCCTCACTTCCTCCCTCCCCTCCTCTCTCCCTCCCTCCCTCTCTCCCTCCCTTCCTCCCTTCTTCCTTCCCCTCCTTTCTCCCTCCCTCCCTCCCTCCCTCCCTCCCTCTCTCCTTTCCTTTCTTCTTCACAACCAGTAAAAGCTGATGCCCCCTGGAGGCTTTGTAAGAAATGGAACCTACCATTTTGGGGTGGGAGTTTTCTCGCTTAGCTTTTCCTCCTTTGGAGGATGCCAGTGGCTTAGCAGCCCCTACTTGTCAGAATAATATCCTTTTGCAACTGTCCTCAGAGCGTCCATTTCAGCTGTGAGGAAGCTGTTTAGCAGGCTGACTCAAAAAGAAACATGATGATGATGACAAAGCTGCTAGCCATTGTGGTTGCTGGGGAGCAGTGCTTGGAAAGTCACACTTGGGACCACATGCCAGCTGATGCTTCCAAGTTTAGCTTACTCGGCTATGTTTAGGCGCAGGCAGACTGACTCGTGTCTGCAGGCCCCGCACATCCTAACTTGGTGCACTAACAGCCCCATCTTTAGGGCCAGGGTCCACAAGGAGGCTTTTGATTTTCCCCGAGAAAAGCAACCACTTCAGGGGAATGGCAACAACAGCCATCTACCATTTGCCCTAAAATTTTTATTAACAAAAGTATGTGCTCTACAGTTTGAGTAGTGAGGAAACTAGGACAGGACAGTTGCGTCCTGGTCTTTCTTAAGGAATTAGGGCACTCAAAAACTCAATTAAATGCATCCAGGCCTCTTAAGCACCAGGGCTATCTTTTTGTTCATCCAGTTAATTTTAGTTCGTAAAATCACCCTGGTGCTCACATGAAAGGCATGACAAAGCTGGGAATCTAGGGGCCTGTCTGAGTGGAAACTTGGTTCCCAGTTCCCAGCCTGTGAGGACATTGGAAGGTTACCCCTACACTGTATGTGCCTCCTCCCTGGGCAGGCAGACCTCTGGGCCTGCCTTGCTTATTGGAGGTGTGTTAATCCAGAAAGTAAATATCCTGGGCATACTGGCTTCTTGCAACTGTGAAGAACCCAGCATCCAGCAGATGAATCCGAAGGGTTGAGAAACCATCACCTCCTTGAAACTGTTTCCAGACTGTTTTAGCAAAGATGCTGAATTTTGATCTTTCCCCCATTTCTCTTTTTAGTCTTTTTCCTTTTTTTTCCTTTCTGTGGCTGTTGGTGAAGAGACTGTCCCAAGGGAAGCAAGGGAAGAGCTCATTGAAAAGGAGAGAAGAAAAGACACGTTTCCACACCACCCTCTCTCAAAGTCGAGCTTGGCTTACACTAAAAATAGCTTGAAACAGAGGCCGAATCACAAAAAGGCTGCGTTTGGGAGGGCAGAGGGTGCTGGCTCCCTGGCTGCCACACAGCCTTCTGGTTTATTAGCTTCTAGGCCACAATTCGCACAGGAAGGTGTGGCGTTTGGAATCCCATCGGGAGAGGTTCAGACCATGCTCCTTGCTAGATCTCTCTGGAGCTAATTATATCAGCTGGGCACTCACAGAGCTTAGACTGTGCTTAAGCCCCAGGGGTGAAAAATAACTTCCTGCAAAGGAAAGCTGTTGTTTTCAGGAGCTGCTTAATCCCACTGGCACCTGCGTGGGCTCCTGGGGCCGCTGCGATGAGGTTATTATCTCCTTCTGAGCCTTGAGGTGGGTCGCTTGGTTTCTTGGCTACCTTAGACCTGTCCAGGAAGAAAGCTTAGGTCACCAGAAAGCAGGAACAGCCTTTACTCACCAAGGTTCCTGCTGTGCGTTTCTCTGGGTCTTGGGGATGGGTGATGGTGTTTGAGATCAACTTGGGACATGAGAATAGAGATGACAGTCACTGTCATCTGAGGAACTGTGGTCAGCAGAAAACTGTGTTCTATTCGTGGCTCTGCCATAACCGTTCTGGTGACCTTGGACAAGTCATGTCTCTTTCAAGGCCTTGGTGTCTCCATGCATAAAATGACAAGGTGGCAGTAGTCTGTCAGTAATTGGGTGCCTTGCAGCCCAAAATGTTTCTATGTTTTCTCATTTTCTCAATCCATCTACCATTCTTCAGCCAGCAAAGGCGGTAATGGATTACCTCAGACCCACGGTGCCCTTGGCACTTTGCTAAGCACTAGGAGAGCTACAAAAGGAGGAAGAATAGCCCTTTTCTCAGCTGCTGAAACAATGGAGAGAGGCAAGAAGTAGTCAGGCATCCCTGTATTGGCCTCCCCTGGCTTAGCATTCTATCTGAAATAAAATCCAAAACTCCCTGTGATGGGGCCCCTGCCTCTCACTCACCTCCTATGATTCTTTTCCTTCCAGACTCCTTTCCAGGTGGATCTCAATCTATAGACGAGAAGGGAAGCCTGGAGAAGCAGGGCCAGGGCTTGGGACCGTGGAGTCAGGAGGAAGGAAGGATGCCATGGGAGGAGGGAGTCAGATCCCAAGGGGCCACATCCTTCCTGGAGGAGCTGGCTTCTTTTAAACCATGTCAGTCTTTGAATTTCCTTCCTTGAGTCATCTTCAAATAGTTCAGAACCTCTGAAGAGGTCACATTTCAACTTGGTTACCCATGAATGCCAAATTGACTTTAAGAGACTCCTTTTTGATTGAGTAGCCTCTTTTCTGGGAGACCCTGGGTGAGATACGCCCTCTGTCCTTGGCTGTTTGCATTGCTTTGTCAGAACAGCTGCTGACGCAAGTCATCTTGTTCCTGAAAGTTCATTCAGGAGGCAGAAGCAGCTCCATCTCTTTGTACCTGTAAACATTTCATAAGAGGCACATCCATTTAAAATAATGACCAGCAGCGGCCCCCAGGAGGGGCTGCAGAGAAGGAAACATTTCTGTGATGAAAGCTGTTTTTTACTTCTGGAGCAAGGTAGCATGCCCAGGGGGCTGGTGGGAGCTGCCAGGCGAACTCCCAAATTTATAGCAAGGGTGCAAATACTGTGAGTGATTAGTGAATTTGGCATTGCAGAAGTTCCCCAAACGAAGCTTCATTTTAGGCGAACTTATCAGATGAACTTAAAAACAGCCACAACAAACCCTGAATTGGCTGACTATTTCAGGTATTTCCAATGTAACTACATGATTTAAGTAAAGGCTGTTAGTGTCCTTGGGAGTAAGGACTGAGCCCTTCCATGCCTGGATGCTGACTTACAAAACATTACTGCTTCTCTGACCTGTGTCTGCTTTGCAAACCCGTGGGTTTGTCTGGTTGTTTTTTCCAGAAAGTTTCAGCACTGAAGCTGGTTTCCATAGCCACTTGTGGCCCAGGGGACGTTGCTGTGTTGGGGGCTCAGAGTCATTCTAGCAAACAAACCTTGTACAGGTGACTGGGCAAGCCACCCTTCTAGCCTTTCCCGAAAGATGCAATTCCTTTTCCTGGGAGGCAATGAAGAGAGAAGACCTAGATAGAACAGAAATAAATAAGTAACCAGATTCTCTTTCATTCCACTCTCTTTGAGACACAGCCTCTAGTGCTAATTATTTCAGACCTTGAATCCCAATCTTTTTGCCATAGGTGGCATATTTTAGAGATGCAAACTGACATGGAAAACCACCTGCCTTCCTGAAAGATAATTTTGTGTACATTAAACATACCCATTAAGCTATTTACTAGTAAACCGTTTGTTCTGAGGGATCTGGAGGAAATCTGAATTTCGAATTCTGGGCTCTTTCATAATTTTCAAAAGAACTGAAGGTAATAATTAAATGTCTTTGAACTTCTCCAGGCTGTCTTCTATTCCATGGTCTCAGATCATTTGAAAAGGAATACAATTCTCTTCTTGGATGAATCCCTTAAGGGGATAGAGGGGACCACAGCCTCAGAGGAGCTTTTTAGCAGAATGGGGGAACTAAAGGTAAAGAGGCTCAAAGAAAACGCACAAGGTCACTTTCGGAGCTTCAGACGTGGAGTTGAGTGAAGGGCCTTCACATTGTTGTTTTCTTCATAGCTTTGGCTGACCAGACTTACCATTTGAAATGGGACAGAAAATAATGGTACTGTCCCATTTCAAATGGTACTTATGGTCAGCCTGTGGACACTGAACTTAGCCTAATGGGACTAGGCTGGCCATAGGTACCATTTGGAATGGGACAGTACTGTTGTTTTCTGTCCCATTTCAAATGGTACATCTAGAGCTTCGGGAAAAAGACTAAGGAGAAGAGAATAGTGAAGTAGAACGTCATTAAGGGTATTTGTAATGAGAACACATGTGAAACGTCGCATTTTATAGCTTTGGTATTCATGGATTAGAAGCAATCTAGTCCAGAGATGGCGAGTAAGTTTTGTCTCCTGGGCCCATTCTCATTAATCAGTGATAGGAATCCCAGGATGCTTTGCTAGAAACCCAAGGCTGAGCAGCAGAAGAGTAACTGGGCTCTGCACTCCAGAACGCTGTGAGTGATTAGTGATTTCTCCCATGAGCGATGGCTTGGAGGTGGCAGGACCAGTGTTCTTTATGGCTTCCATTGACTTAGCTGTATCTATTTTAGACCATTTTCCCTAAAGTTTACTTTATGTGTGATGAAAGTGAGGCTTGTCCAAGGTCACACAGTCAGTCCCAAGCAGCATATGCACAACCTGTTTCCTGCCTCTGCCTAGTATTTGATACCTGAGTTCTATAGGTTACATCTCAGAGGGGCAGGAAGTTGTCCGCTTCCTGTATGAGCCTTCTTTTTCTTTCTTTCGTTCTTTTTTCTTCTCCCATTGCAGCCTGACTTTATATTTTTCCATCTGGAGATTTTCTTCAGTGTTTGGAGAAGCAGAGGGGGTGGCTTTCAGATCTGCAGAGGCTCTACAGCTACATGGAAATGCCAGCACCACTTCCCCATTCGTGAGGTCCACTCTCAGCCTTCTTAGCACAGAGCACACGCTGATCATGGCCCTCCCACTGCAAAGCTGTCCGCTCAGCCCACTCTTGGGGTCCCATGCTCCCAGTCTCTGTGGGTGCCTTTTCCTTCACCCCACTCCCTCTTTTGCTATAAAAAGCTTTCAGTGGGGGTCGATGAGTCATTGTTTCCTCTCTTGCTTCAGAAGCCTCACCTTCTATTTCTTCCTGTTTTCGCCCTTAATCTTTTATCTCTTCAGGTATTCATGCTCACATCTTAATGGCTCGGTTGGCAGAGATAAATGCATTTTGCCTCTGACCAAACGCTGTTTCTGCCCTGACTTGAATTTAAAAGTCTGCGAGAATTGTAGGTGGGAGGCGGGTAGAGCCCTCAGTTTCATCCTGGAAGCCATTATAGTTGCCAAGATTTTATTGCCTCCATCAAGATGAAAATGGGATTCCAAGCCTTCCAATATGGTAGATAAATAATAAGGAGAACTTTAGCTTTTGCCAAAGCAAAGTTCTCTTTATGGTTTTATTAGCTTATTTATTGTGCCCCCATCCTGGCATCTATTTCATTCTAATGTCAGACAGAACCTTCTCAGGAATTTATGTAAAACAGGAATTTATGTAAATCCTCTGGATCGAGGATTTCAGACAATTGGTAGAGCTTGCAAGCAGGCTGACAAATCATGTTCTTGGGCCATAACTCACTCCCAGACTCCTCATCCATCCCTCTAGTGTTGCTCCACCCCTTCCAGTGCAGAGGGGATTGGACTAGAAAGCTCAATGAGCTGTAAGGCCCAGGCTGGGTGTAGACTGGGGCTGTGATGGATAGGGGTGTGACAGACAGGCCTGCAGTTGGCTGTGGCAGGCTATCTTTCATGTGTGAGGTAACCCAGATCCTTTGTCAGGACTGAATTTGCCATCTTGGCTTCAGTGACCAGGCGCACAGAGCTGGAAAAGGCTCAGCCTACATATCCATACACTGCTCAGTAGAGACCCATGTGCCACGCCGGGTGGCCAAGAAAGTCCCCAGTGAGTGCTCCTGGGAATTGTGTGTGGTTTGAATGATTTGGTGGAGACTGAGTATAGCTGTCTTAGGTCCTGGCGGTAGCCACGCCCTGCGTAACCTTCTCCCCATGTTCCTGCCTCCTTTGTGGTGGTTTAGGTCCTGTGACCTCTTCCTTCATTTGTCAGCTGCTGTGTCACTCTCCTCAGTTGCCCCATCTCCCCCCTCTAGGTTGCCTTGCACACCTTTGTAATGTGAATTTTCCCCAAAGTCAGCTTTGCTTAGGCTCTTCCATGGCTCAGGGACCTTCAGTGGCTTCCTGTGCCCTAAAGCCCAAACTCCTTGTAGACGGTCAGGGCTCATTGTCATCTGTCCCCACTATCTTTTCATCCAGCCTTCCCGCTCTTCTCCTCCACGCACTCTGTGTGTTCAAATACTATTAATCTTGAAAATGGAGCATGGCTTGTCCCCTCCTCTGTGACCCACCGCTCTTGTACACTGTTCACATACACTTGCACAGGTGACGTATGTGCCCTATTAAAGACAGCAGCTTAGCGCTTAAGAGCGCTGTCTGTAGAGCCAGCTGGCTGAGTTGGACTTTTGCTCTTCCATGTACCAGTGTGACCTTGGGTCGATGACCAGGGACAATAGTAGGGTTATTATGGGGATTAAATGAGCTGATATTTTAAGTGCTTAGAACAGTAGCTGGCAGAGACTACATAGTATATAAATTGTTTGTTAAACCAATACAGTAAAGTGTAAATTTCATCAGAATAGAAGATATGTATTTTAATGTTATAATCCCCTTGTCTTGTATTGATTTAAAATAATACTGAACCAAATTGCTGTGAGAATGAAATTTAAAAAGAGACAGGAGAGGAAGAGGAAGGACGGGAATACATGTGAAAGCACTTTGTCAGTTTTTCATTCAGTTGCTATTATTGAGTGTCTGAAAGTACCGAACTCTCTACTCAGTAGTTGTTAGTGATCAAAATGGAGTGAGGTATGGTTTTGATATTTAAGGAACTCATAGTGTAGGGCAAGAGACAGGGATAGAAGTCAATATCTAAGCTTGTTGCCTCTAACCGTATGGAGGACAAGTAACAAACATTCTGGTCTCTTCATCTTAGAGATGGGAAATCCACGACTCAGAGATTTTTTTAATAACCTAGGTAAGACCATACATCCAATAAGCATCAGAATTGGGATTTAAACCTGACTTCTGGATGTGATAGCTCAGGCCCTTTCCACTGTACCACAGTGCTTCTCATTAAAAAACAAGTGAAGGAATGAATGATGGTGTGAAAGAATGAGGTTGAAGTTTCTAAAGACACGTGGCTCCAGGAAGAGATGCTCAGACCAGAGATCTGCTGCAGAGGATGAGTTCTAAGCCAGGTTAGGCAGGAAGTAATCCCCCAGACCCATTTATCCAGCCAAGCATTTACTACATGGACAGTTGGGCAGTTTCCTGCTTCCATGTTGGGGCCATGCCACTCCTATTGTCATACCTTGATGTCCTCTAGTCATTTCTCTCTGAGGCATGGATAGTTTTATTTTCTTCTCTTTTAGGTTAATAGCAAGGACAAAAAGTGGATATGATAGTGGATGGAAAAGGCGTGTAACCGTTCTATCTTTGATCTACTTTCATCATAATGGGCCCATTTGGAAGGTTTCCATAGGTACAAGGACAATGTCTCTCCACTGGGCTTCATCAGCCACAGAATGATCAAGGCAATGGCATCAAGGAAAAGTCTGGAGAAAGGCTCACTGGTTTCCATGGCAACTGCTGCTTGCCTTAACCCTGCACATACACTTCTCTCTTTCCATGTCGGCATATGTTTATTTATTATTGGCTCAACTGAGAGTGCCAAGTGGCTACGTAGGTACTGTCTTGGCCTCCACTGCTGCAGTCCCTCCCCTAGTTTGGAGATGGACCCACAGGTGGGTGGTCAGAGACACAAGATTTGCCCCACCAGGAAGAGCTCTCCTGTAGCCTGTGGGCCCTCTGTGGTCTGTGAGCATGGTGATGGCGATCCTGGGAGTGGAAGGTGTTAGAGGTGCCGATCTAGATCCATTAAGTCAGACACTGTGCAGGGTCCTGCAGTGAATTAGAGACTGCCCCAGAGAGCAGGGAGTGACACACATACAGTTCAGAAACAGATAGCTTGTTGCTCTCTCCTGGGGATGCCCGTGAGCTGGCTGAGCACTCGTGGGCCTGAGAAGCTCTAGACCCGGGCTGTCTGATGCGAGCATGAACCCAAGGGTGCTATTGAGCATTTGAAATGGCCAGTCCAAACTGAGATGGGCTAAAAGTGTAAAATGCAGTACAAAAATTGGGATGCCAGGATATAGCGATTGAGTGCTTGCCTTGCAGTCGTGAAATGTGGGGTTTGATTCTCAGCCCAGGCCCCTGCAAACCCATGTGCTGAACAGTGGCCATCTGGTAACTGCCAGGATGGCTTGGCAGTTAAGGTTCTCATCTCCCATGCAGGGAACCCCCAGTTTGGTTCCCACACCTTGCAACCCCACATCCACCTGTGTGGAATGCCATGTCACAACTGATGATGTACAACTATAGAGACCGCTCTGGGCCCTCCTCCCTTCTCTCTCTCTCTCTCTCTCCTTCTCTCTCTCTTTTTCTCTCTCTCCTCTCAAATAGTAAAATAAATGTTTAAAAAATTTAGAACAATACAGACTATAAAACAGTATTAATACTTGTTAATGATTTTAACATTTATTACATCTTGAAATGATACTATTTTGGACTATCTATCCAGAACTGAATCTAAGTTAAATAAACTATCATATTAAAATGAATTTTACCTGTTTCTTTTTGCTTTTGCAAAACGTGCCTCCTAGATGGATAGTGGTGATATAACAATGTAAATATGTTGATGCCACTGTAGTGGTACTTAAAAATGGTAAAAATGACATTTGATATGTTTTACCACAATTAAAAGAAAGCAAGAAGGAAAAACTCTTTGACGGGAAAGGAACCATTTTTTCTAGGCCTCTTTCTTAGGAGTCTGGACCACTTTCCCAGAATTCCCCAGGACACCTCCCCGTTTCTCCAGACCTGGGTCACATCCTGGGTCCTAAACCACTTGAGACCACTTGGCTGGCTCAGACTAAGGAGGTCTTTCTACCCTGAAGTGAGGCCAAGGTCTCTAGAGGTGAGTGATCGGTATCCTGAACAAAACTAGGGCTCTCTGAAGAAGGCAAGCCATAGGAATCACTGTTATGAGGGTAGCCAGCACTCAACCATTGCCAAGAAATGTGTAAGAAAATCAGTGTATGTGAGCTTCAGGTGAAAGAAATTTGAAAACTTCTTCTCCTAAACTTGGAATATTTTTGTCTTTTAATCTGTCTATAGTTGAAAATAAATCAGTTAAGTGTCCAAAAAATGTGCCTCCTCTAAAATTCAGACTTACATGTGTGGCTTGTATGATACAGTTGACCCTTGAATCACATGGGTTTGAGCTGGGTAGGTCCAATATGCAGATTTTTAAAAAAATTTACAGTATTGATAAATACAGTACACTTTACTGAGAGAATTTTCTTTGTATTTTCTATAGCTTTCAAAATTTTGTATAACTTCTCTCTACTTTAAATTACTCCTATTTGCCATCCTTTGGCTTTAATTTTTCTTTACTTTTTTTTTTTTAAAGATTTATTTTTATTGTTTCTGACAGAGAGAGAAATACAGAGACAGAGAGAAGAGGGAGTGCCCAGAACAGTCTCCACAGTTGCACATCATTCATTTTTCCACATAGTTTTATTCCACAGGTGGGAGTGGGGCTGCACAGGGCAGGAACTGGGCCAGGGTCTTCACCCCAGTGAGAACTGAACTGGGGGCACTCCCCAGTTCAGCATGTGGGTCCACACGGCCGGAGCCGGGATTTGATCCGTGGTCCCCAGGGCTGCAAAGTGAGCACTTAACCCACTGAGCCATCCCGGCTTCCCCTATTTTTCTTTATAACACTTAGAATTCTATAATATAGTACATACATTGCTTAATACACTTATCATGTATCTTCCCCTGCTCCCACTCAAATCCATACCAGCCCCATAAAAGAAGAGAGTTTTGTCAAATCGGGTCACTGATATATCATTAGCATCTAGTTCCTGGAATACAAAAGGTGCTGAATGAATGAATCTCTTGAGTGAATGAATGAATGAGAGCCTAATGTGTCTTATAGATTCATCTAATTCAGAGTACCTTGGAAAGAAATAGGAAAGCCATTTTTCACCCCGAATGGGACTCTTAAGGTCAGAGAGGCACACAGATGTTCAGGACTAAGCTCCAAATGTTGATTATTAAAACATCATAAGTTTTAGGACATTGTGTTTTCTCTTCTCAAGTAGAAAAGTCATTTCATATCCTTGTGCCCACTATGCTGTTTACAGTAAAGAACAGACAGGGTGGATGCTTGAGGTATCATTTCTTCAAAACAGAGGCATCTTTCACATGAAGTACCAGGATGGTCCTGTCCTGTTTCAAACGGTGCGTGTGGTCAGCCTCGTCTCACTGGTCTAAGTTGAAGGTGTCAGTAGGCCGACCACAGGTACTTTCTAAAATGGACAGTACTGTTGTTTTCTGTCCTGTTTAAAGTGGGACAGCTGGTCAGCCTAACCAGCAGGGTTTTACTAGGTTATGAGGAGGGAGCAGAGTCCTAAAAGATGGGACTGCCAGCCACGAAGCTGTGAAGGCAGACATGGTCCTTCCTCTAGCAGCCATTCATCTGGGCCCCTGCTGAGTGCCAGGCTCTGTGCTGCATGTGGATCTGTGGCTTGTGTGCGGGTGCCGTCGAGGGAATAAAGGTTCATGACTAGGAGGACACTGCAGAAGACAAGGCTTAACATTTTCTGCCAGGTTCCGAAAATGTGCCTCCATTTGTCTGTGAGGTAGGCTGAGCAAGAAAGCAATGTAGGGAGTCTCTTCAAAGGAACCTTGCTGGGGGCATTAGATGAGAGGATTTCTTTCAGACGGAAATGAAGGAAGGAAACAAGTGATTCTGTGGTTGAACCATGGGTTGAATGCAGCCTTAAATATGGGAAATGCTTCTCAAAATTTGAGTCTGGGTTGGGCTTCCTAAAGACTCATGGGGAGGGGACCTCCCTAAGCGGAAGGGCTCAGTGCAGAAACCCCAAAGCAGGGAAAGAGATGCAGGAACAATGCTCTTCACATTGAGCATGAGGAGAGGCTGGGGTGAGCACTTTCAGATAAGGAAACAAAATTTCCTAAATATTTTTGTTTAATCTGTATACACACATTCATTCTTCTTCCTCCTGTGAGATGAACTGTCACCCCAGCGAATCACAAAAGCTAATATTTATTCAGGATTTCCTAAGTGCCACATGTGGTGCCAGGTGCTTTCCCTGTGTTGCCTATTTAGTCCTCACATCCCTGTTATGAGGTGGGTAGCAGGTTCATCCCGTCCTGTGGACCCTAGAGATGAGGAAGCTGTCACATGAGGAGGCAAAGTAGCTTGCCTTTGGAAGTGGCAGTCCTGATAGGAGTGCTTGCCCATGTAGCCATTAAATGTTTTATAGTGAAAATTAAGGTGTCTTGGTGTTGTGGGAAGAGGATGACAAGCTAGTGACCCAGGAGTGGGATGTAGTCTTGATAGGATTTTATCTCATTAAGGAAGCAACTTAATGTAACCTTTTCATTGTAAATCTTATAATTGTAAATCTATAACATAGGTTTAAACACGTTTAGTGATAATCTTCCAAAAATAGAGGTTGCTTTCTGAAAGTTTCTTTTTATTTCTTATTTTATTGTTGTTATTTGGTTGGCTGATTGTTTTCTTTTCTGATTACCTATGTCTGAATTTTTTTCTTTCATTGCAGCCCGGAGGCATTTTCAGTCTTCTTTTTCCTTTTCACTCTATACCTATTAATGTCCCTTATATGCCCGTGAAAAAGAATTTAAGTATGTTCTTACTGCTTGTTGAGTAGAAGAAAGTTTTATGTTTTAATTAAAAAATTGTTGATGCTTTTAATGCTTCTGTCTTTAAAATATAATAACATTAAGTTGCTTTTTTACTTAATTAGTATTAGAAAAAATATTCTGATTTCCTAGTGTATAGTGGTCTTAGATGGGGGTGGGGGAAAAGCTTCCAATTCTGTTAACCAGTTGCATGGAGAAGTTCCTATTTGGTCTTTTGTCTTGGTTATTTATTACTTAATTTAACAGAAATCTTTAAACAGATACCACTTTCTGCAGTATCAGGGGAATGCCTTGTTAATTCTTAAACATCAAATGAAACAATGCTCGTGAACCAAGAACTTCTAAATAGAAACCAGACAATTACCAAGGGTGTTATCAGCATCTAATCTTGGCATTTGTAACTGAACAATGAAAACCAGTGTATGTGTAGGGGCCATGGAATGGGGCTTTAATTTGAATCAGAGGCTGGGGCAAAGAGCTGTCATTGACAGCATTACACACAGTCCGACAGTGAATAATAGCAATTCTGTATTGAAATTATTTCCTTACATTGTTCCTGCCAAGTGATCACCATAGATTAAATTAATTGGTTTATAAAGAATAGTGTTTTTGTTTGTTTGTTTGTTTTTATTTGCATACATTGATTTTTATTTGCCAAGGTACTGTCTTCTAAGCTATCTTATTTGACATTTGAACATCTCAAATGTCCTGAAAGTAATGAGACCTGGAACTAAGATCTCTCTCTCTCTTTAAAAGATTTATTTAATTGTATGAGAGGAGTTGAGAGAGAGAGAGAGAGAGAGAGAGAGAGAGAGAGAGAGAGAGAACGAGAAAGAAGGGGGAGGGCTCAGAGCAGTCTGCATAGTTTTATATCATTAGTTATGACACAGTTTCATTCCACACAGGTGGACGTGAGGCCACATGGGGTGGGAACCAAACCGGGGGCCTCCCACATGGGATGCAAGAACCTTTGATGCTGTGCCATCCTGGTGTTTGTCATTTGTGCTGCAGTCCAGCATATGGGGTTGCATGGACTGGGGCCAGGAATCTAACCCCAGATCTTGCGATTACAAGTCAAGCACTCAACCGCTGAGCTATCCCAGCATCCCAAGATACCTGTTTACAGTGTGGAAGCTGGGGATCAGAGAGCCTGTGTCACTTGCCTTCTGATGTGTACCAAGGCAGTAGTGGCAGTTGACCTAGTCCATAGTCTAGAACCAGGGTTTTTTCATGAAAGCATATGGTGGGAGGGAGACGTCGTACTCTCCATTGTGCCGAAGGTGGAGAATGGGGACCTTGGCAGAGTCAGCCTTTGTGGCCTCACCAGCTTTGTGGCCCTCATCTTAGCAAGAGGCAAATTCTCCTTGAAGAGTCAAGAAAAAAAGCAAACATCTTTAACTTTTCCTAGCTAAGCCTTTGCCCCAAATCTCAGGCACTTGTGAGATGGAGGGGTGACAACGAGGCACACATATAGGATCCACAGAAAATCATCAAGGTGACTGCCATGAAACCCTATCTTCAGAAGGGGTGTTTCAGTGCATCCCATTTAAATGGCCCTTGGGCCCCAGTGGCTGGCGCTGTGGTGACCAGAGTTGCTTCAGGTGAATGTGGTCAGAACACTTTCAGAATTGTGCCTTCTTTTCTGAGGTTTTAAGCAATTGAAATGCTGGGGACTTCTTTGAATTCAGTAAAACGAAGAAAGCCCCTCTGCCTTCGTATCTCTAAGTTTAGAAGCTCACCTTCAATTCCAGGCACCGGGAAGGGCAAATGTTCATTTAAAACAAATATTGTGGCTTCTCACATTCATTGAGGACTTGCTATGAGTCAGGCCCAGAATGGCACACTTAGTGGGCACTTACCTGGTTTAACCCTCACACTGTAACAGCAGGTGGGCACTGTTATAATCACTGTTTTATACAAGAGGAAACCTGGGCTCAGAGTGCTTGAGTGACTTACTGAGGGTTGCGCAGCCATAAGTAGTTTGACTTACAGCCTCTGTTCCCCAGGATCCTTAGCAAGGGAGCTCTTCTAAGGCTGTGCTTTCACACGCTTAAAGGCCCAGTTTTGTGTAAACTGACAAAAAACCTAGCTGCTTTGGTTACAACGTTGGGGTTGCAGGAGGCTGGAGCTCCACCCACACCCCCTGCAGGCCCTGCAGGAGTTCTTTGAACCCCCTCTAGAGGGCCCCATAGAGCAGTGTGTCATGATCTGATGATGCCAGCCTTCTCTGCAAGCCCTTTGAAAGGCGGTCATTTCTACCCACCTAGGAGGGATCCGCCTCCATCCATGTTGCTTGTGAGGCCTCCGCTTCTGTCCTGTAAAATCAGAAGGTCCCCTTCTTTAGGCAGGGAAGACCCAGCAGCCATTTCTACTTGACGTACCTCTTCCTTTGGCAAGCCTGCCAGCAGCAAGTGAGAAAGGGAGGGATCAGGCCATGGCTGTGAGGAAAATGCCATTGTCCCCAGTAACTACATGGTGAAGGGGTGGGGAGCTTCTAAGGCAAGCAGGTTCTGACACCAGATGAGCCAAGGAGGTTGCTCTGGAATGCACTGTGGACCCCCCAGGACTCCGTGTCCCCTTCTTTTCCAGATGCCCCACCTGTGCCAGGTGGCCCTGACCAGGCCTGAGGCTGTTTGGGCTCCTTCACCTCACCTCTCTGCCAAGAGGGACTTACTGGCATTTTAAATCTTACTGTTCCAACTCTTCATTTAAAAAGTAAAGAATTTTATATTTTTTGAATTAAAAAATCTTTTTTTTTAAATTTATTTTATTATTTTTTTAAAGACTTATTTTTATTGTTTTTGAGAGAGAGACAGACAGAGAGAAGGGGGAGGGCCCAGAGCAGTCTCCATAGTTGACAGCATTAGTTTTCCATATAGTTTCACTCCACAGGTGGGCACAGGGCTGCGCAGGGCAGGAACTGGGCCGGGGGCCTCCCGCATAGGCCCCGGCAAGAACTGAACTGGGGGCACACCCCAGCTCAGCATGTGGGTCTGCCTGGGCCGGGGCCAGGATTCGATCCTCAGGTTCCCAGGATGCAAAGTGAGTGCTCAACACACTGAGCCATCCTAGCTTCCCCTTGAATTAAAAAATCTTACGTGGCAGTTGATAAAATAATTATTTTGAAATTACCCATTTCTCTTCTGGTAATCTACTGTTTCTGGTTGTTTTCGTATTGCTGGGAGCTTCTTCCCTCAGAGTGACTTTCCAAACAGTGCCTGAGGTGAGTGTTCTTCAGATTTATGTTTTTCTGTGTAGGTTGAGGCCCCCGTTAGTCCTGGGATAAGAGAAACGGGCCTTACCCCATGACATGGCTCTTCCTGTATCCCGTTGCTTCACTTATTGCTCCGTCCTGGACTGACTGTGCTAGCTACACGGGGAGATGCAAGCTGGCAGCTTTTGTGGTGGCTCATGTCAGCGGAACCCAACTTCTTCCTGAAGCTTCCCAGCCCCTGTTGGAAGACAACAGCGTGTCTGATTTTCCCAGGTGGGGGAATTGCCCATGTGGAATGGAACTGCATGCAGCCCTTGGGGTGCTCACAGCACCCCTACATGCTATGTTGCTTATTCTGGGATCTTGGCCTCGTCAGCAGCAAGCATGCCTAGGACATAGAGCGGCCAGGCCCACGACCTGGCTGGGCCGCGGGATTTAGCTGGCCGGGGGTTCTTGCTTCTGATATTTATTTAGTCAACAAGTGCGCGGTTTGTTGCAGACAGAGGCAGGTATGCAGGATGGTTATTAGGGAGTGTTCATGGGAACAGTGCTCACAGGAGCAGGACAAAGAGACCGGATTGTGCAGAGGTTGAACTGTAGCCTCAGCCAACCTGATGTGGAGCAGGAACTAAGCTGGCCTACCGGCGTTGTCCTGCGATGGGCTGACGCGCTCCAGTCACTCAGAGGTGGGCTGCCCCCAAAGGCTGTGACCTTGGGCTTGGAAGCTCTCTGAGGCTGCTGATAGCTCTCCCAGCAGCAGGGCAGCCAGTGCTTCCTGGAAGAGGGGGCGGTGTCCTTCACAGTTTTCTCAGGGCAGAGGCACTGGGTTCCGGCACTGCAGATGGTGTCGAAAGGCTTGGCCTCTGTCTGTAAAGTGCTTGCAGTCTTGTGGCTCAGCCTCTGGTGTGATGAATGCCGGCCCAGAGGGCTGTACCTGGTCCTCCATAGCCTCATTGCCCCCCTCGACATCCTTATGATGTGTAGGCCAGCACCTCATTTTGCAGATGAGGAGGGTAAGGCTCTGAGATATTGAATCACTTGCAGGGCTCATATAACCAGTAGGGAAAGTTTTCAGGATTTAAACTCTGGTCCAACTCTGAAGGCTGTGTACTCTCCTTTCTTCAAAATTGCCTTTGAAATTGGAGGCAGGGTCAACAGGAAAGATGTGATTGTGGGTGGACAATGGCTTCCCCTCTGCTAGCCCTGCCTGTGGCCATCTCACCTCTGTGCCTTTGCCCTGGCCTTTCCCCAGCCTGTGAGGCTGCTTCCCCATGCTTCCTCCATGAGGTCTTCCTCACAGCTGCAGCCTACATGGCTCCCGCTTTGCCTCGACTTTTTTCAGCTGGTCGTCATATGTTCTCTAGTGGCTGCACTGGAAAAGTCCCACTAGGTCTCGGAGACTGCACACTTCCAAAGGGCATGGGTGTTGTAAGTTTGCTAATTCAGACCTTGAGTTCCTAGGCTCATGGTCCAGGAAGTTCAGTGTGGGCAGCGTCCTTCCCCTATTAGGGATACTTCTCTAATCCAGTTCTTTGGAAATCAGGATATTGTAACACTGACACCCCCTCAGCTCCAGGGGTCATGGGGAGACCCACCGGCTTGCCTACTATTATAGAAGCCCAGCTGGTACAATGTCCTCATGTCTGTGCCTTCTTGAGGCATCTGTCCTTCCTCTACATCATGTACCTAGGAGAGGAGATGTAGGGCTGACTGAGGCATCAGTTAGTTTGGAGGAGTCGGTGATCCTCTGTTTACTAAAAAGGAGACTGGCATGGATGACAACAGAAGGCAGGTCTGGACAAAACCCCAAGGTCTTGACATTCAGCCCCTGTGACCTACCACTTAATCAAATGGCCAACGATGTGTTAAGAGGGAGAAATGTGCAAATGTTTAGAGAGCAGTGATTTGTGAGCTGTAAATGGCTCTGGCATGTTTATAAGAAATTAGCAAGCTGGTAAAGAAACCCCAGTAGAAGTACCAAACTGATGGATGGAGGGAGTGTTCTGGTTGTTAAATATTTGGGCCCCAGGAGTCTTTTGATATAGCGCCTTGTGACAACTGCTTGCAAAGTTGAACTCAGTCTCGCTTAAATTAGCTCAGGGCCACGTGCTTGGAAAGGGAGATTAGAGGTTAGAGATTCCTTCCATGATTGTTTATAACTCTGTCACCTAAGTGTTCAGGTCCCTGGAAGTCAGAGTTCCCAGTCTTGGCCCAATCACATCACCCAGGAAAGGGTTTGTGTCTGCTAATTTACCAAAGGGTTTGTTTCTGCTAATTTACACGTGATATTCAAGGTCGGAGTGAGTGTGGAGAAGCATCAGATAGGATGCAGGAAACTTATCATGATTCTCAATCAGGTATTGACATACATCAAGACCAATCAATCAATCTCTCTATCCCCATCTGCCACTACTCGCTCTTCACATGGCTGTCTCAGCAGTCTGCCACAACTGTTCACTCTCTGGTCATTGTGGATGTCCCCTTCTTCCTGCCTCCAGTTCTTTCTACGACCCATAGTTCCTTCAGCTGAGGATTCTCATGTAAGTTCTCTCTAATTTTGCTTGAACCTTCAGCTCAAAATGATATCTCTTCCAGAAAGTCTTCCTGGATTCTCCAGCTAGAGGTACTCACTGCCTCTTCTCAGTGCCATTTCAGACAGTTTGATAGATCCAAAGGGAAAGTGGGAACCATCTTTGATTTGTCTTAGCTGGATGGATAGATGAATAAACAGGTGAAGAGATAAATGGAAAAAAAGAATCATGGATGGAGGGATATATGTAGTGTCTCCTGATTAAAAACTACTATGCCTTAGCTTTCTTAACCTCTTCAGTAAATGGGACTAGTAACAATAGTATCTTCCTTATTATGTGAGAATTAAATGGGACAACAGTTAATACCTGGTGCTGGATAAATGTTAGCTGTTGTTATTGTTGTTATTTTTGGAAATGACTCCATAAGATGTTCAACTCTATGAGGAAATCATTGTTTTTAAGATTTTTGTATTGAAATCAAAGATCCCTAGGGCTTGTAGTTTCCCATCTAGACCCACACACTCATGTTACTGATGAGGAAACTGAGTCCAAAAGAGGAAATGGAGAGATTGCCCACACACTCAGAGTTGGTGGAAGGCTTGATGTGAAAGAATAATTTACAACATGCTAAAAACGTGACGTATAGAAACATGGAATGTGCACATGTGAAAACTTGCACTGAGCTCCTTAATGAGGAAATCAACAGCATAGCAAAGTGGAGTTATATAGGTGTTGGAGAAGGAACATTGGAATAAGGCTGCTAGGTTAGATACAAAACTAATGAATGTCTTACAGGGCAATAAAATAATAGGCTCTGGGATTATCTTTTCTACTGAATAGAAATCATTTGTATTTCTACTGGGCAAAACCCCACACAGGAACATGCAACTTCACCCACTCTGTGCCTTTCATTGGTCATAAATAGCAAGTCACACATGGGCACTTTCCCTCAGATAATGAACTATTCCTTGGTGGGTTGTTACACAATTGCCCAAATAAGACATTGAAAAGACATGCTGCCCTTCCCGTGCCTTAATCCTGATAATATGCATAGAACCAAGTCTTCTCCCAAACCCACTCCATGTCTTTCCTCTTTCTGTTCTCCCCGTACACTCAGGGAGCCCGCGCCCTTGCTTTCATTTCCTCATTGGCAAAACGAGGACCATGGTATGCCCCTCACAAGTTGGTTATGCTCATTCATAGCTTTGCACTGGGCAGGTACATGGAAGGAAGGCATTTGGACCCAGAACTTGAAGTTGACATCTATGGGCAAGGCAGACTTAAGCAAATAATTGCACCATTTAGTAATGGCTATGACAGTGAAGAGTAAGTTGCTGCAGGAGCCTAGTGAGAGGAGTGACTTGGCAAAGTAAAGGAAGAGAAAAGGACTGAAACAGGAACGTTAAATATGGGATTTCCAAGCCGCGTAGATCTGGGTGGTTGGTTGAAAGGAAGAAGGACATGCTTGATGAGCTAACCAGCCTATGCAAAGTGCAGGGAATAAAAAGTCAGGTGCTTTTTATTTATTGTGTATTTGTTGAGCTTCTATCATGTGCTAAATTCTGTGCTGGACGCTGGGGTGTGAATAGGGAGTGGAGGAGGTAGGGACACTCATCAGTGAAGCAGAAAAGAAGTTTGATCCTTTTGGAGTGTTTTCAGGAGATTGAGGTTTTCGGTGCATCTGGTGGGAGGAAAAGGAGATGGAAGGAAATGGAGACAAACACGACTGGAGGGGTGGGAGAGCCCGGCCTTTGACTGAGCCGCGATATGAATGATAGCACTTGACCAAACGATCCATCTTTGTTCAGAACCTTCTCTGAGTAAAGCCTGTGGCTGCCCTCTAGGGTTGTCAAACAAGAGTAAGCACCTGGTGACCTGCTCAAGAAATTTACAGTTTCACTGGGGAAGCGAGACCCACTCCCAGGAAAAGCTGACAGTGTGTGATCATGGGTAAGGTAACTGTTTGCAGATGGCACTGGGGGAGGCCAGCGCTTGTGGCTTGGGCAGTCAGAAAGAATTTCTGCAGAGGAGACATTCTTGATTGGTTGAGTAAACAAAAGAGCAGAGAGGGCATTCTGAGCAGGGGCATAGCTCCCAGCAGAGGCCTAGAAGTCCGGAGGTTTTCCAGGGATCTTGGGAGAAGATTTGAATAGGTATAGTGTGCCAGGTGGTGAAGCACCTTGACACTCAGCCGAGGAACTGGATGTCCGTAGCGTATCAAGTGTTGAAGCGCAGGTGCTGACTGAGGATGGGCTTGCAGCGAGGGAACAGGGCCTGCTGGGGGCCGTGATCAGCAGAGCGGGCCTCTTCCCAGCTCGGGGAGCAGCTGCCACAGAGCTCTGGTGGACTGTGGCTCTTTGGCCAATTGGTGATTTTCGAGAGAAGTTAGAAATCGGCACTTTCGTGAAGTCTGCTGTTTTTCTAAAGGTTGTCAAACACATACAAAATAAAAATCACTCCATGGGTCAAGAAATAGATGTGACCTGTGTGGCTCCAGCCTGTGACTTCTTTGTAGCTACTGTGGTCACTGAAAGTCTTTCCAGGCTTCGGTGCCACAGGGCAGATGTTGGAGGGAAGATGGGGGTCTTACCTGGAGACCAGAGCAAGGAGCAGGCAGCACCAGGGTAAGGGCCTTGTGCAGCTGTGGCCGGGGCTCTGTTAATGCTGAGCAGGAACCACAGACCTAGGACAGAAGGGGGAGTAAAGGGAGCAAGGGGTCTGGCTTAGGGCTGAGCGGACTGTATAAATCCAGTTTCTTTTCCTTGCTGTCTTTAAAGAAGCCTTGGGGGTGATGGCCTGTACTTGTGAGGAGGGCAGGGGATTTAACCCTTCACCCAAGTGGGCTTGTTGGAATAGCTCAGGGTCTTCATATAATGGAACTATAAAAAGAACACTGGCCTGGGAGTTGGGAGATCAGGGTTCTAGAAGTCAGTACTGTTCACCGAGAACCCACTGTGTCTCAGGCCCTTTGTGCATATTCCCACGGATCCTCCTAATGCTGCAAGCTCCCCTGTGGAGCAGAGAACTGTGACTCTCCTTGTTTGAGGTTAAGGTCCCAGAGCTGGTCAATGGCAAAGCTAGTAATGGAACTCAGGTTAGTCGGATCCCAAAGGCCAAGTCCTTTCTCATGGTCCCCACTACTACTTTGGTCCATATTGGGTCCTTCCCTGTGTCCATGTCTTGGACAGGTCACTTCTACCTTCTCATAGAAGAGCAAGAGAGAAAACCTCAGGGCTTTCCTGGTCCAACCTCAACCTGCCATGGTTCTGTAACTGAGGCATTTGTATATTGGGAGTTCATAATTTTAAAGGCCTTTGAATGTTTACCTTCAAATAAAGAACTAGAAATCAGAGATATGTCATCCTTGGGCAGTGACAGTAGTGTTGAGAAAGAACTCTGCAGCCCTGCAGGAAAGGGTATGTTCTCATCATTCTTGGAAGGGCTTTTAGTAGGAAATAGGTAAATGGATGTCAAAAAAACAAAACAACAGAAAAAAAGAATAGGCATTCTAGCATGACTGTTGTCATTGACACCCACCTGGAGGCCCAGAATACAGCTTTTGCTGCTTCCATATCTTTCTGTCCTGTCCTCTGGGAGTGTTTACAACCACCCTCAGGAAGCCGCAGTCTCAAAGGGAAATATTATTGATGAGTTGAGTCTGTTTTTGGCTGGCTGGGGTAGGTGCACATCCAAAACAGAAACATTAGGTTTCACATTCATTTCTATTGACATCAGCTCCTCTCTCTCCCAAACCCATTAGGAGATAACAGAAACAAAATTGTCTTCATACAACATTCAATTGGTTCGTGTTTTGAGGGCCAATATGTGATGCCCAGCATCTTGCCGTAGCTGAAATGTGCATTTAGCATTTTTTAGAAGCCATTAAAAAAAGACACAAATAAACTTCTGTTTCGCCTTAGATACTAGAGAAGGTCTTAACTGTGGAGCTATTTCTCTGACTAAGCAGGTGAAGGAGGTGGGTATGAATGCAAAAGATGTACCCTTGCTATGAAGCAAGTATTTTGGGTCACATACCTTATTGGTTAGACTTATGCAATTGGACATTTCTCTTGCACATGCACACGTTCTCTCTCTTTCTTCTGTTTGTTGCTGCCTCGGTAACTTTCAGAAAGACTACTGAAGACAGGAAGCAGCTAGAAGATGAACTTCTGGAATATTGTTTCAGTTCTTGGGTTGGGTAGGAAAAGGCAATCCTCAAGTATAGGAGATGTATTGTGTTATCAGAGGGAGTTTGGTTAATACATCTATGAGAATTGCTTCTTGAAAATACTCAGTGAGATAAGCCCTGTTCTCAGGGGATCACTGCAGTGAGGACGAGAAGCAATGAACCTATGGTCTTAATCAGACTGATTTAATAAGCCAAGGGCCAGAGTCATGGACACCCAGATTCTCATAAGCCCTTATCTGAGCCTAGAGTTAGGGGTTCACACCTGGCTGCTGCTTAGATTCACAGGGGGAACTTAGAACAATTCCAATGCCTAAACCCACTTTCAGAGAAATCTTACTCAATTGGTCTAGGTGGGACTCAGGCATCCATAGTTTGTCTGTCTTCTCAGATGACTTCACTGTGATTCCCATTGCAGAGCAGTGTGCTTTTTAAACACTGATGCGCAGAGGAGTTACCTGGGTATCTTGTTTAAATGAAGGTTCTTAAGATCTAAACAAATGGTAAGACATCCCATGTTCATGAACTGGAAGACTCATTAGTAATGATGTTAGTTCTCCCTTATAGATTTAATTCCACTGTAATCAAAATCAAAGCAAAACTTTGGGGGATATGAATAAGCCAATTTCTAAAATTTGTGTGGAAAGGCAGAGTAACTAGAATAGCTAATTTATTTTGAAAAAGAGTCTATTTGGAAGATCACATTTAAAATTATACCTTATTTTAAGACTTATTATAAAGCTACGTAATGAAGACAATGTGGTGTTGGCAGAGAGACAGACATATTTGTCAATAGAACAAAAAAGAGAGTCGAGAAATAGATCTACAACAAATATGGGCAAATAGTTTTTGATAAAGGTGTAAAGGCCATTCAGTGGAGAAAGAGCAGTCTTTTCTACAAATGCAATTGAAGCAATTGGACACCCAAAGGCAACAGACAAACAAACAAACAAACAAACCTTGACCTTAACTGCACACTCATACAAAAATGTACTCAAAAAGGACGACAGATTTAAATGTAAAATGTTTAAACTTTTAGAAAAAAACTTAAGAGAAAATCTTTGTGACCAATGATACCAAAAAGATGGTCCATAAATGAAATATCAATCAATTGAACTTTATCAGAATTAAAGCCCTCTGCTCTGTGAAAGGCACTATTGTGAGAATGAAAAGACAAACTACAAACTGCGAGAAAATACTTGGAATTCACATATTCACAAAGGCTTTGTATAGCCAGGATATATAAAGAACTCTCAAAATTCAACAGCAGGAACACAACCCATTTGAAAAGAGGGCAAAGACTTGAACAAACACTTGATCAATGGTCGCTGCTTGACAGTTTGCTTAGTGCTTTCTTGGAACAAACTCTCCATGTTAGGATGATCCTAAGGAAGATACATTGCATTATTCACCTCAGCACAGTCTGTCAGGGTTTTATGCTTTTCTCGAAGCTCTCATGTATTACCCTCTTTAGATACTCTACACTTATGTGAGGCCCTAGGCAGGGATTCTCCTCCACATCTTGCAGGTGATAGTGAAAGGACCAGGAGGAAGCAGGTTTCTTACCCACCAGAGTGCCCAGAGATCCCTGAGAGAGGCATGGCGAGTGGCCTGAACTGTCATGGAGCACAAAACACAGGAGTAGGTTCCCAGGATGCTTCTGGGGAGCTGGCCACGAGTTCCTCCACCAGAGTGAAGATGACAGTGTGAAAGGCTGGATGGAGGTAAAGAGCAAGAGGAGGGGAAAGAAGAGAGGAAACAAAACGCACCTGTCAAGTGTAGGTTCAAATACATAACGAAGGCCTGAAGGCTGAATTGTTGTCAAGTGGTGAGTCTGTGGAAGCCATACTATCACCTACTCCTAGTTACTTTTCCTCCACCCCCAATCAGAGGAGGCTGCGTAAGCAAGTCCTGCTGTTGAATGAGAGCCTCTTTGGAGTCAGAACATCCGGGCTTCCGTCCTGCTGCAGCTGACGGCTACCTGGTTGAGGGATTCTGAGCAAGTCAATTAAAGGCGTATCTCTGGAAGGTCCCTAGAAAGGGTATCTGAGTTGCTCAAGGATTGGGAGTGGAAAATGTCCATGAATTTACATTATCTGCCCTGGAGCAGATTGTGGTCCCTTAGAAGGAGGCAGCAAGAAGAGCCAGGGGACCTCCAGGACAAGGTGCACCTATTTCCTAGGTTGGGGTTTAGTGTTTTGATGCCCCTGTCATTTGTTCCAAGTGCCTGTGTCCTCCCTTGTGCTCTGGCTAATAACCTTAGTTGATTCTCCTATGCAGATGGCTCTTGTGCCTCCATTTTCTTGGCAATTACTCCTTGACAGTCCCTTTCTTGCAGCATAAACCTCAATTAATCCTTACTTAAAATGCCACAGAGACTGAAAGGCTTTTTCCCTTTGTTCCTTTTCCCCCCTGAGCAGATTAGATTTTGTGCAGCTTCATTGGAAAAGGAATCAGCTTTGAAAGCAGGTTCAGATTCTAGCCCAGTTCCTGTTTATTTATAGCCCGAGTTATTTCAGCAACTACTGTCAAGTAAAAACTGTTTAATCAGAGGCAGGTAAACACGCCAATTCCATTTTGTTGCCCAAGCAGCCCTTCTGTGCTGTGCCGGAGGAAGGATGCCACTTGTGGTCTGATCCTGGCTGCTGGAGGCGTGGGGAACAACACAGCTAAGACTTGCTCCCCACTTAGGCTTGGGTGCTCAAGTTGTTGCTACTTATGTCATTTGGTGGAAAAAGTAAGAAGTGATGAGTCAGAGATTCCCATTCTGGTCTGGCTACTTGCTGGCTCCATGCCTTGTGAAAGTTACTTAGCTACTTGGTGTCAGGATTTACAGTGTTTAAAAATGGCAGCATTACTAACAGCACATGTAAATGAGCTAATGTCAGCCTCCAGTACAGTGCTAGGAAGTCAGTAGTTTCTTAATCCATGGTTCAGTGGAAGCTCTTTGAATGAATGAAATCTGATTTGGGGGAATCGAATGAAGAAATGAACACATTTGTTCAGCAAAGATTTGTTGAGAATCTGCTAGATGTCCAACCTTCTGCAAATTGATGGAGAAACTCAGATATCGTCCTGGCTTTGTAGAGCTTATGTAGTGGGAAAGAAGAGGATAATGAACACAGAAATGTATAATTGTGTCCATAGATAGGTCTGTTTTTAAAAGGCCTCCGGGAGAGGAGAGGGGAGGGGAGGGGATAGCTGGCATTCAAGAGTCATCTGTGAGGAGGCAGCATTTGAGCTGAGACCAGAAAGGGGGGCAGGAATTAACTGAACAAAGAAGAGGAAGTGCTTATGTCCAGTCCTGAGGCAAGAAACAGGCGCGAATATTCGAAGAAGGAAAAATAAACCGGGGAGTCTGAGTGTGGCGAACAAGGAGAGGCTGGCTGAAAGGGGCCGCAGACGACAAGAGCATGGGCCATGCGGGCCATGGAAGTATTTTGCATCTTATCTTGGGAACCCCTGACAGCCAAACAGAGGTTTTAAGCAAGGAAGTAATGTAATTTTGTTTATTAGGTGGAGTTGAAATGAATAAAAGCTTACTAAGCATACATATGCCCTTTTATTGGGAAGAGCTTGTATACTCGGCCCTGAGGGCTGGCATAAGCAAGAATGGCTTTGGTGATTGTGTTTTGCTTCTTCCCGGTTCTGGTGCCTGTTACGGAGTTGGAGACAGGCTCATAGGGGCTGTGGCCTCCGGGGTCCTTGGAGTTCCGCCTATCTGAAGCCATTGACTTTGCCATGACCTGGGCCTATCACACCTTTGGGTCTGAGAAACCCTAGGAGTGAGAATCGGAAATCGTCAGCTGTGGGGCCTGAACTGGAATTCCAACTTGATGATTTAACTCCACTATTGATTGGAAGAAGAACAGTGAGGCTGTGCTGTCAGCTGCAATAAACTGGGCTGAGGAAGCTCACCATGTATTTTTCAGAAAAAAAAAAGAAACAATCTCAAAAACTCCACACTATTCTCAATTTTGTGAGTCACCATGACAGCACAAGGATTAGGATTGTCTGCCTCTTGCCCTCGGGATCTTGATGCTTCTGGGTGCCTGTCCCCACTCAGAGATTCTTCATGCTGAGCCAGCCGTGCATCTCTCCTTCTACCTACCAGAGGAGCCTACACACTTTGAAAGGGGGTATCCATCCCTGGTTCCCACTTCAGCCTCATCTGTGGGACGGCTGAGCCTAGAGAACAGCATGAACGCTCCACACTACCCCTCTTTACATAACAAGTCTTCAGGAGGGTTTTGTCAGGTGCCTGTTTGACTGATGCCTTTTTATAAACTAACCACCAGGGGAGAGTTCCTTTGACCTGAGAAGAGGGTGATGGCAGAGAAAGATAAGGGAGACTCAGGCAGGCAGTCTGCATCTCCCCGCAAGCAGGGTTGCTGGTTGTGAGCAAGATTTCAGGCGATATCCATCCAAAGACTGTCTTGCGTTTACTGAGAGGCTCTATATTTTGGGCTCTGCCCTTTCCTCATACCACCCCATTTATTCTTCTCTGTGATGATGCTCCATTGTATAGATGGAGCAACTGGTGACATGTAGCGCCAAAAGGCATAGGGCAAGCAGGGATTGATGTAGACTGAATGTTTGTGCCCCCGCCCACACCCGCCTCCCCACAATTCATATGTTGATGTGATGTATAGGAGGTGGTGCCATCATAAAAGAAGCCCCAGAAAGCTCCCTTGCCCTTTCCATCATGTGAGGACCCAGAGTGAGGATGGCCACCTGTGAACCAAGCACCCAATCTGCAGGTGCCTTCACCTTGGACTTCCTGGCTTCCCAAACTATGAGAGATAGATGTATACCCCGTCTGTGGTATTTTTTTATCATAGTGCTAATGGACCAAGACACAGGGAGAACTTGAGTTGAGTGCAAAGCTTTTTGTCTCTTTCCACGACATTTCCTCACAGCCTATCCCAGCTTCCTGTGCATGTGTGCACGTGGTAGAGAGTCAGGGATGCCCTTCTCCCGGGCATGTGTCCTGGTGCTAAGTCATTGTCCTTGGTGGTGGTGGTGCGGGGTGCAATGGAGATGTATTTGATAGGGAGGGTCCCAGTGTTGTCTCTGGCTGTCAGTGGGCCATATTTGAGCCCCTGTGAAGTGGATTCAGTGAACCCTCCCCATGCATCTGCTCTCCACCAACCTGCTGGGAACCTGTGGGACATGATGGCTGTGAAAGATCTTCAGGGAGGAGAGAGCAAAGAAGAGGAGGTGAGGTGCTCATGGACAGAGACGACGGCCAGCAGCCTGCTGAGCGGAACCCTGACCTGGCTCAGCTCTAAGTGGGCTCAGTTCCGGAGGAGCGGGGGATTGGACCACAGTTGTCTGGGGCGGGGTCAGAAGCAGTGTTTCCTGAGCCGAGGCCATTGGCTTCCATCGCATGGTTGAGGAAGTGCCTGGAGTCCTGCTGGCTGGATGGGTAGGCCCTCTCATGCCTGCTTCGGAGAGCCCAGCGTTAGCCAGGGGCAGCTCTTGGCCCACAAGATGGACTGTGTGGCTAGCTATGGGCAGTGGTCACCCTGTCCTGCCTGGCCACAGGCAGTCCCTGGGGCCACTCCCAAGACAGTGGTCCTACTGATGGCCGGTAACCTGGGCCACCAGCCCTCCAGCTCCTCTCCTTCTGCTCTTACCTGCTTCCTCCAATTCCTCTGCTGATGCAGAGGGGGGGGGGGTGCAGTGGGAGGTGGTGGGGTACAGTGGGAGGTTGTGGGTGCAGTGAGAGGTGGTGGGGTACAGTGGGAAGTGGTGGATGCAGTGGGAGGTGTTGGGGTACAGTGGGAAGTGGTGGGTGCAGTGGGAGGTGGTGGGTGCAGTGGGAGGTGGTGGGGTACAGTGAGAGGTGGTGGGGTACAGTGAGAGGTGGTAGAGTACAGTGGGAGGTGGTGGTGCAGTGGGAGGTGGTGGGGTGCAGTGGGAGGTGGTGGGGTACAGTGGGAGGTTGTGAGGTACGGTGAGAGGTGGTGGAGTACAGCGGGAAGTGGTGGTGCAGTGGGAGGTGGTGGGGTGCAGTGAGATGTGGTGGAGCAGTGGGAAGTATTGGGGTATAGTGAGAGGTGGTCGAGCATTAGGTAGACATAGCCTTCTGGTGGCTCTACTCTTCGCCCTCTCAGAATCTCATTGTTCCCATGCTCTGTTCTGCCTTCCTGGTCTCTGCTAAAAGTAACTCCAGGAGCCAGCCTGTCACCTTGTTGCTGGCGGGGGATGAAACCCCCGGCATGTGGCACAGGGGCATCCCTGGGAAGCATGTCTCCTGTTTGAAAGCAAACGCTGGGACCTCTCTAGACCTGTTCTACTCCAGGACCCAGCTTCTCATTCTTGTCTGCGAGAGCTATAAGGGCGCTGGAGTCAGAGTTGGGAAGCCTGGGGCCTGGTCTAAGATAGTTCTAACCTTGACAATGATGATGATGATAGTAACACTAATAATAGTTAAAATAGCTATCATTTACCAATCGATGGTTTTGTGCAAGAAGCAATTTAGGCCTCATTACTTTTAATCCTAATGACTCCAATGCAAACAGGCATGATAGTCATGTTACAGATGAGAGAATTAATGCTTGGAGAGGTTAAGTGACTTCCCCAGAGCCAAACATCTGGAAGGTTAGTGAGCTGAGATTTGCACCCTCATCTCCATGACTCTGTTTACTGGGATGCCCTCACTTCAGAGAGCTCCAAGGCCACTCACTCCGAGGCCGCTGCAGAGCTGGGGAGACCCCAGATCAGTCCAGCTCCCTGTCCCTGTCGGTGAGAGGAGGCTCAGGCCCCTGACTACACCCGTGCCCTGGCTGCTTAGTTTCTCTCTCCTGCCCTCTGCGTGCCCTCAGAGAGTGCGGCTCTGGGTTTGCCTGGGCTGGCCGGGTGCTTTACAAAGTGCCAGGCATGAAGGCAACTCCGAGTGGCTTGACCCACCCTCTGCCCTGAGTTTCTTTGTGGAGGCCTGAGAAGCGCATCTGGGAAGTGGATGGGAAGATGAGAAGAAGCAAGCAGAATGGGAAAAAGAAGACTGAGGATTTCAGGTGGGCACCCAGATGCTCAGGGAAGTATCTGTTTTTAGAGTAGCCTGAGGGACAGTGCCCTCACTGGGACCATGGAGGTCATGGTGGCTTGAGACCCTGCTAGCTCTGACTCTACTTCTCTGTGGCAATCCGAGACCAAAACAAGGAGGCCTTCCCCAGCCTGGATGTGCCGCTTGCTCCACCAGGGGTGTGGCCGCCCCAGGCTGGGAAGCTGGGCAGCTCTTTTGCCCCTGAGCCAATAGGAGGGGGCAGTTTTTGGTTTCCTCAGCTCCCATCATTCTTCCAAGGTCCTCTAACTGTCACCTGCTCTGGGAAGCCTTCCCTGGCTGCCCCAGAATCATGGCTCCAGACCTCCTTCCAGAATAACCATCACATTTTAGTCTACCTACTGTTTTATACATGTTTTTTTTGTTTTCTCTAAGACAAAACCTGAACTTAAGCCTGAGACGGTCTCTTCTGGGCATGTTGAGTTCCAGGATGTATTTAAAATTCCACTAGCCTAATTCAGCATTCACTGTGAACTCATACTCTTGTGTATTTAGATCATTTTTTTTTCTCTGTAGTTGATATTATTGATTATTCTTATTTTCACTTTGCTTTGCTTAGTTGTTTCTTTTTTACAGCTTTGCTTCCCACTGCCTTTCCCTGTTTATTTGTTCATTCAGCAAATAGCTATTGAGCACCTATGTGTCACTGTGCTCAGTGTTGGGGTTACAGAATTGAACAAAATATTTATTGTCTCATATCATTGGAAAGCACGGAATTAAGGTCAACTTAGGTTGAGTCTTGATCCACTGGCCCAATAGTATCTCTGCTGGAGCTGATATTCCTGGGGGAGCTCCCTCTGTGGGTTAAGTGGGTATTTGGGGAGCCCTTTCCTGGATACCCCTCGAGTCATTCTGGAATGAGTGGCTCATCTGGGAGTGAATGAGGGCACCCAACCTCACGCACACTTGTTCCTGGAGCTGGAGCTACCTTGAAAGGTTTCATAATCAGAACGTGCTTCTTTTAGGGGAGCAGGTGTGTGGTAGGCTCTGGGCTCCTACACGGCTGTCTTCTGACTCTTCCCGGAGAACAGTACCTCTCCGGTGTGGTATGGCTGAGGCTGTTTTTGTCACTTCCACAGGGCGGTGTTGTTTGTTCCTGGAGCAGAGACATGTGTCATCCTTGCTCAGCCGTGACAGATGCCACATTCAAATAAGCAACAGCCATTCAAACACACACACAGCGGCAGCTCTGTCACTTCCTCCCTGGCTTGGCACTATACCGTCATATCCCAGTCCTGTGGCTCACCCTTCCTCCTGGTGGGCACACCTTCCTGCCCCGCCTCTGCCAGCCCAAGCTCCCACCTGCAGCTATAGAACCTGCAGTACTTGCGTGCACTTCACAGACCTGAGCAATAGCACTGGAGCCTGTGAGACGTGAAGGAGGGTCTCAGTGCAGAATTGCAGGTTGTGAGCACCTGCTGGGCAAGGAGCCCATGTCTCATGGGTCGGGGTCTGGATGGTTCATTGTGAGCACAGTGGAAAAGCAGACAGGACTTCACCTCCTTTGGGGTGTGGACAAGTCTTCCTGTAGAATCTGCCTCAGGGGCCCTGTCATCTTCAGGAGTGAGAATTTGGTGAATTGGTGTTGGGCATACACACACAAAAAATGCGTCTTACTTTCAGTATTAAGGGGAAACTGAGGATGCTCCACCCATACTACAGGAGAGGGAAGGCTTGACTGAAGATGACTTCTAAAGCAAGACTTAGAGAGATAAGAAGTATGACGATGGTGGGGTGAGAAGAGAAAGAAGGACCAGGTCTGAGGTCAGGTCTACTTGTATGAAGAGCTTGCATATACTTTACTATGATGGAGAACATTTCCTCTGACTTTATAAAATCATCCTAGCTTTTGACACTTTATCACTCCCTCGCTGTAGATCCTACGGCAATAATCCTGCAAGGTGCTTGTCGTGGCGACTCCCCTCCTTGGCGGGTTCCTGGAGGGAGCAGTTGGCCTGGGCAAAGATGCTGGAGGGCCAGGTCCATGGGGCCTGTGGGAGAGGAAGGACGAGGTGAGTCCAGTGGTGTCCTGAGGAGGGGGACAGTCACTTGTTAGGCCCTGTCCTGGTGCCTCACCCCAGAGGGGCAGGACGGGGAGATAATAACATCCTGTTTGGTTGGTTGGGTGTAGAAAGTAGGGAAGGAGGCTGCGAAATAGATTTCACCAAATCTACTGCAGACAAACCAGTAAGGTCAGTCCCACTCTTTACCACGTAGGCTGATAAAGGACCATGAGATGAAAAAGACTGGTCTGACCCTGAAGACTTCCAGTTAGGGTACCACCGCTAAGCTGGGGTGATGGAGAGCAGCAGGGGGGCGGCCAGTTCTGTAGCTCTCAGGAGGCTGCAGGGAGTTCTTGGGACCCTCACTGCTCCTTCTTAAACACCCCCTCTTTGGAAGAGCCCTTCTACTTACATATTGTTCTGTATTGTGCTTGTGCTGAAATATTTTATTTGGAAAAAGGCATCAGGAAGGAATCGTGAACCTGGTTGTCTGCAAGCCCCTCTGACTAAGCTGATTTTGTGACTTGCCATCCAGAACTCGGGCCACTTAGCCTCCCTCATCTTGCTTTTTATTTGTAAGCCACTCTTTCTTTCTTTAAGCTGACATTTGAATTCCGAAGTTGCTCTTTCTGCATTTCCCCAGATTATATTTGTGACTAATCTTTCTCATGTTGCTTTATGTAGTGAATCTAGCAATAAAGCTGAGGGCCTTCTTTGTAACTGTGGAAGTTTCTGGAATCTATAAAATAACAGTTTGTGTACAGGAAACTGGAGTTTAAGAAATACTAGCTTTGGCTTTAATTTAAATGACTGCACCTCATGGGAAATTTAATTTTGTAAAATAAAAAAAGTCACATATTCCAATAAAAGAAGCAGCTCTGCTAGATAAACAATGAATTTGTTTGCTCAAAAAGTGATTCTTTATTCAGCTAGAGAAGAACCAGGGGAATAGAGGAAGATAAAAGTGCTGGATGGAATCTATGAAACCAGCTTTTGAAGTCAAGGCTACATTTCTCATCTCTGCGTTTCAGTGGGCTCTGCCTAAGCAGAGCTAAGCAGACTCTGTCCTGAGGCTCTCTGGCTGCGGGAGTGGCTGCCCCAGAGTCCATGAGTGTCAGGGGACAAAGCCAGGATCTGATAGAAAACCTCACCAGGGGGAGGTTTTGGAGTGATGACATGTGTCATTGAAGATCTTTGTATGCAAGTGAGAGAGATCTGGCTCCAGCTGCTTAGGGGGAAAAAGGGGTGCTGCTGGTGGTATGTGGGTGTGTGGGTGTTGACTCCAGCAACTGAAAAGCCCCGAGGTTAGGTTTTGGCTTCAGATGTAGCTGATTTCAGACACCCGGATGATGTCCTTGGGTCTCCTGCTCCCCTTCTCTGATTCCATGTCTCCTGTGTCTCCCACCTCTGCTTTTTTCTGTGTGGGTTTTATAGAAGGGCATGCTTCCTCTTGTTGGTCCTGCAACAGCCTGAAATGCACACACTTGCTTCTCACCCTTAGCTCTCAGTGGGAAGACGTCTCCTGTGTTACATACCGAAATTCCAGCCGAAGTCCCAGCACTGACTCTCATAGGAACGAGTCGGGTCACATGCTCTTTCCCGACCCCATCACTATGGCCGGGAGGAGGGGTCTGAGGCGCTTATTGGGCAAGCCTGGTGGACACACACTCCTGGAGCTGCGGAAGCCTGGTGGACACACACTCCTGGAGCTGCGGAAGCCTGGTGGACACACACTCCTGGAGCTGCGGGGTGCAGATGGGGCTCTTCCTGAACCTCGGTGACTGAGGCTGAGAGGAGTTTTATTCCCAGAAGGGGCAGTGGATGCTGGGCAGGACAAGCCAGTGGCTGACCACCATGGTATCGTTTGGTCGGCTGTATTTGAGGGGTGTCCTGGGGTGACCCAGGCTTGCCAGCTGAGCCTCTTAGGCGTTTCCTTCCTGTTTGCTTTCCTGTAAAATACCTCAGTTGTTGGTGTTGCCCTCCTGCTGTTTTGCTCCTAGACATGGGAAGGGCACACGGAACCAGATTTGCCAACTTGGACCTGATCTGGAAGGAAAGGCAAGCTCTATGCCACACTTCTCCAGCTCCAGTTACAAAATCACTTCCTTCTCTAGGCTTCGTATCAGCTTTTAGCCGCCAACTGAGACTGATAGCTGTTACAGATTTAAAAAATCATCTATATCAATATCTATCTATCTTCCTATCATCTCTATCTACCTATCTATCATCTATCTATCTATCATCAATCTATCTTCATCATTATTATCATCATCAATTTTGCCATCTGAACTATTTAATTTATTAATTGAACAAGTTTTTACAAAATACTTATAGTTGTTTTTAATTGAGTGCTTACCATGTACCAGGCAGTTGCCGTCTTGATAAATGTCCAGTCATATGTTGACAACAACCCTATGAGATATATGATTAGCCCTATTTTACAGGAGAGAAAACAGGGTCAGAATGCTACGTGACTTGTCAGAGACCACGAAACCTGGAACACCCAGCATGCTAAGGGTCTTGTGCTGGGTTTGATGCACACAGGGATACATAAGACATGTTTTCTGCCCTTTGAGAAGTATGTAATTGTGTGTGTTTATTGTTACATGAAAGAATGAGCAATATACTCCTATGGGAATAAAAAAATAAAACAAAGAATTGGTTAGTTTTGCCTCAGTGGAGGAGGCAGGAAGGTACATTTGAGCTAGGCTTTGATGAGTGAGTTGGAGTTCCCAAATGGGTATAATAAAGAGGGAGTTTGTTCTGTTCACTGAGTAATACATGAGTTTTGTATAAGATGGAGCTGCCAGTTTCAGGGGATCTAATATCACCTTGGATTCTGCCCTCTTATATTATCGATGGCCAAAGTGATACATTTGTGTTAGTTCAGATGCTTTCATTGCAAAGAACAGAAACCCCAGCACGAACTGGCTTAAACAATAAAAGGGATTTATTGTTTCATCTAATTGAAGAGCAAAGAATTAGGGCTGGCTTAGGGTGAGCTTAATCCAGTGGCTCAATAATATCACCAAAGGCCTGCTTTCTTTCTATGTCCCTGTTCTGGCTTATGCAATGGTGTTTATAGCAAAGGCTGGCTCCTTTGAGGGCCCTCAGATGGCTGACAGAGCTGCTGGAGCTATATGTTTCCTTTATGGGGCCCATTAGGAAGCAAAGGTAGTCCTAGCATGCCCAGAGACCCGAGAGTCACTCTGATTGGACAGGCTTAGGTCACATGGCCAACTGTGAGTCAATCATCATTGCCAAGGGACTAAGTACATTGATGAAGTTAATTTCCCTGGATCCCCAAATAGAATTTTGGGAACTGATGGAAGGAAGAAGTGGAAAAAGAATGCTGGGAAGGCATCAAAGAAATGTTCACTGCAGCATTTAAGTATGTGAATTCTCTCTCTCTTGAGTGGTAAAGGTGGCATATACCTACCACACATACCCTTTGGGGCTCAGTCTGTGGCACGTCACACTCTAGGCTTGATCTTGGGCATCCAGCCATTGAACTGCTTTTGTCTTCCTAGTTTGTCCTCTGAACAGCTAACTTTGCCTTTGTCTGTGGTTACTCACTCTATTAACGCATGGTGAATTTGGGGGACAGACCAGGGTGCTGTGATGGCATCAGTACCACATAGAATGGTCTTGAAATTTGTAGCTATTACTCTCTTAGGCCTTTCACAGAGCTGCTTTCTTCAGAGGATAAAAACCTGACACAGCATTTTCTAAAATTCTTTGCAGACTTCAAGACCACCGCTTTCCCCTTCCTCCTGAAGTAGCTAACTTTCTTCTCAGTCATGAGATACCAAAAAAAAAGGGGGGGCTTACCTCCCCCCCCCCCTCGCTCCCTCCCTTCCACACTAATCAGAGGAGGAAATACCCAAGGCCATTAGCCAGAGCTGGCATGGCTTGTGTGAATTATAACTGAGGTAAGGCGGCTCCAGGAAGGAGTAGTTGGGGGCGCCTGGGTTTCAAGCCCTGGGGCTGTCACTTTTTAACAGGCAGTAGGCCCTGGGGGTAAAGAGTATAGATAGTAGTCAGACTGCCTGAGTCTAAATCCTGGCTCTACTGTTTACCAGCTGTGCCTGGGCTCATGGCCCAGCTCTGTCATTCACTAGACCTGGATCAGGAAATAGTCACCAAGTTCTGAGCTTGCTTTCAAGGGCTTGTTTCTGAGGTTTCCTCTTGTCATTGGGCCTTCTAGTTTAGTTGGGAGGGTGATGACTGTCACTTTATACCTCTTTGGCCTCCATTGTTTTATCTGTAAAATATGGAGAGAAAGAATATCTATATTATTGGGCTGTTGTGAGGATTGAATGAGTTAATGTAAACACTTGGCACAGCATCTTGTAAGCACTAACAGTATGAATAATGAGATATATCTTGTAGTGTTGCTGTAACCTTAGAGATAGCACATGTATATTGTCTGGCATAGAGCAGACACCTGATAAATGTTAGCCATTATAAATAATCATTATGCTGATCAAACTACTTAATAATAATGTGAGTCATCCAAGTAGACTTTGGTGGCTTCTAGAGAGCTTACTGCCAATATTGTCTCCCTTGGGCCTCACGGCTGCCCAGTGGTGGGCTTTCTCTTGTCCAGTGGATCTCAGGGGAGGGTTGAGTCCTTCCCAGAGTGTCCTGGCCAGGTGGTCACTATCAGGACCTGGACGAGACCTGTGGCAAGGAGCTTCCCAGTCCAGGGCTAGTTCCACACCCCCTCTTTGCAGTCATTTGTCTCAGCCACTTTGGAAATGCATGTGTTTCTCCTGGTAATATCCTGATTGTCCCATTAATCTCCTTTAAGCTTCATGAAAAATACAAAGGGCCAGATCAGGAAATAGTTACCAAGTTCTGATTTTGCATTCAGGGGATTGTTTTCCAGGGACGTGAAGAGACTGATGTTTCCCATTTGGCATTTGGCTTTTCAGCTAAGTTGGGGAGAGCTGTTGCCTTCTGAATTATCAACTAGTTTACAAGGTTACATCTCTATTTTGCCTCTAACATGTCTGTACCTTTCGTTGTTTCTCTATCTGCATGTGCTCTTCTTCCTGATGGATGTTGAATTGCCCAGAGTGAGTGTTAAGGAATACCTTTTGTTAAGATCTTAGAACAGCAAGAAGCCCAGAACTTCTAGAACCCCCCACCCCATGCATATTTCTTAGACCCTGATCACAGAACAGTTCTCACTACAGAAAGAGCAGTGTTTGTATTGTACCCTCTGCATGTATTTATTTCCCCTGCAATTCCCAACCACTGGGAAGACGGGGGTGGGGAATTAGAAAGTGAGTTGAGAGCCAAGGTATTCCTCCTCGGGCTAGTACAACCTTAGTCATCTTATGACAAACCTTCCTGGTTTTAGAATTAGCTCCAAGGAGTTTGGCTCCAGATTTTAGATTTGCAGAGAGAGAGAGAGAGAGAGAGAGAGAGAGCGTGAGCTAGCCAGAGGGAAGGAGATGCTGCTTTTGTCTGGAATTCCAGGACCTTTCTTTGCAAGACCAGCAATGCAGAGATATCCCCTAAAGAGCAGTGGCAGCCTATGCTTGGAACGGAAGCACTTCATTTAGGTTTAATTGTGGCAATTTCTAGGAGTCACTGGGCAATTCAGCAGCTAATGAACGCGCCCCTGTTCTGTCAGATCCCTACTGGAATATTCAGTATTCTCTTTTTCATACTTAGCAGCTAAGGGAATTACAGAAATATATCTCTGAAGTTTGCGGGGGATAAGAGCAGGGATATAAAAAGCTCCTTCTTTCCCAGTTGGGTCCCAGCAGTTCAGGTGAATGTCACTCCTGTGTTAAAAAGCCCATTGATTCCTCGCACGCTCTGACCAGGGCATCCACTGCTGGGACTGGAGCAGGCCGACCTCCTTTGCTGGGACCTCTGGGGACCTTCCCTTCAGCCTGTGGCTTGCGATTGCAGGCAGACACACTTCTGCAGATCTGGGCCAGAGGACAGAAGACAGATGGTGAAGGTCACTGAGCTTTCCCTCTTGCCTTCTCTCTCCTTTGCCTTTACCTAATGTTTCCCACAGCCAATGGCAGGCTGTTCTGTGTAGATGACTCAGATGGGGTTATTTCTGAACTCATATTTCAGGACATACTGGAACCTCTCAACGTTTGGGGAAGGATGCTTACTAGCTCCCTCTTGATATTTTCCACGCAACTCTGCATATGGAAGTGTTGTAGTAAAATGACCTGACAAGTCTGCTTCTATTTATCCCAGTGGTTCCCAGTAAGACCAGGATGTCTGCGATCTGCAGGGCACAGGGGAGGTGTGTTACTTACCTGGACCAACTCATCCTTTGAACAAAGTGTGACTGTAGCCAAGTGAAGAACAAGCCTGTAGGTTTTTAGCATTGAGCTTGGTGCCCTTGAGCATGTTACCCAATTGTGATATGCCTCAGTTTCCTCATCTATAAAAGGGGATAATAAAAAGTACCTACTTCATAGCATTGTCATGAGGACGAAGTGCTTTGTTAAGCTCTTAGCACGTCTTGAAATATATGTTCTATATGTGTTAGCTGTATTATAAATATCATTAATTATTATTTACTGAGAGCTTTCTTTTTTTAAATAAAGATTTATTTTACTGTTTTACAGAAGGTGAGAGAGAGAGAGAGAGAGAGAAGAGAAGAGAAGAAAAAGGGGGAGGGCCCAGAGCAGTCTCCATGGTTGTACATAATTAGTGGTGACATAGTTTCATTCCACACAGGTAGATGTGGGGCCACATGAGATGGGAACTGAACTGGGGGCCTCCTGCATGGGAGGTAAGAACTTGCACCGCCATCCTGGCTGTTACCAGTTGAACCGCAGTTCAGTGCATGCGTTTTCACAGGCTGGAGTTGGGATTCAGTCCCCAGACCTCAAGGTTGCAAGGCAAGTGCTCAACCTGATGAGCTTTCCCGGCATCCCTGAGAGCTTTCAACACAGTGCTGAATGCTGTTAACGTCTTCTCTTCATGTCGTGGAGCATAGAGTAGTATAAGAATCCTACTTTGGGTGAAAGATTGCAGAACACCATTGTTTTATTTATGTTTCATAAGACTCATAGGGAAACTGTAGTTTTCCCTTATGGTGGAGGAAGGTGAGCACACCTGAGAGGGAAAGTGACACAACACATAGAGGATTCAAGGCCAGGCCTGCTGGCTCCACTCCCACGATCTCCCCGCATCTCTGCTAGAGTTGTCAATCAATCAATCCCTGACGATGGGCCTGGGGTTAGCTCTGGTAGGAGGCACCCTCCATGAGGATCCAGGGTTCAAATCCTAGTTCCACCCTTCCCAGGCCCCTTGCCTTTGTGCAGGTTGCTTGACTTCTCTGGCCTTCACACTTCTCTGCTGTGACACAGAGATGCCAATACCCATGTCTATGGGTACACGAAACTAATGATATAATGTATGTGAGAGTTAAGCACAAGGCCAGCCATGTACGAGTAGTTACTGCTCAGCAAGTCTTAGCTCGTAATGACACTCTGCGCTAGGCTTTGTGCTGGGCTGTCTACCTGGTCTGTCTCATGTAGTCCTCACCACACCACCAGGAGAGCTGTACTCTCCATTTTTCAGATGGAGAAACCGAGGCTCTGTGCAATTTGGGGACTTACCCAAGGTCATAAAGCCACAGATTGTGAAGTTGAGTTTCAAACCCTAGCAGCCTTACGCCATGAAAATACTGTACCTTTCCTATTCCTCCTCTGCAGTGTCGTGTGCTAGGATGCATGCAGGGTCGTGCATGGCCGGCCGTGTTCCTTGGTCAGCAGAGGCCAGCAGTGGACATTTTAATCAGGTTCATGTGGGACAATACTGTCATTTGGGCTTGAGGACAACGTTGATGAGCCAGGAGAGTAAGGCAGAAATTTAGTGCTGTTTCTTTGGGAGGAATGCGCCCATCCTGTAAGAGACGATGATTCCTATGTGCCTACATGATTGGGCTTAGAGTTCATGCCCAGTGCAGGCCCCAGGACCCAGTGAGTCTGTTTGCCTATTGAGCAGCCCAGGTGCCCGGAAAAGACACTTTCCTGCAAGATGAACTGAGGAAATGCCCAGCCACTCTTTCAGTTGATTGCAGGAGAAAGCCCAATGCGTTGCAGGATGAGTTTGAATGCGTTCCTAATCTAAATTCCCCAGGTTGACTCTAGTTAACAATTTCAAAACTGCAGATGCCCTTCAGCCTGAAGGAGGAGAGCGAAACAAATGACCCAAGGAACCAAATGCAAGACTCATCGGGGAGGGAGGAAGGTGGGCGGGAAGAAAGCCAGGGCAAGGGCAAGTCCAGGAATGCTAGCAGGCTTTGCCTACTCAATTGGCTGTCTGAATCCAGGGGCAGAACCTCAATGGGTTATTAAGGGAGTGTTGGTTTGGATGTGGATGTTAGAATGTTTTTGCTTTCCAGACATGAGAGCACACCTGGTTTGCAGGAGTGGGTTTTGAATTGCTCAGCGGAGCGTCACTTGGTGCGGCCTGAGTCTGGGAAGTCCCGGGATTCTGGTAGAACAGTCACTACAGCCTTTTTGTTTTTCCCAGGGAGTTGTGAGGAATAACAAGTGCCACTTTTCCCCAGGATATCTGTATTTTCTCTTCCTTGGCTCAGGGTCCTGTAAGCATCCCTGCTGGGAAGGGAAGTATGTATCCAAGGTTAGTCAGTAGACGAATGTGTCTAAGACTTGGGTCCCACGATATGAGCCACCTGCAGCCGGGCCATTGTAGGGGAGGGGGATGAAGGTGCGGCTGAGACAGGGAGGGGATGGGTCCTTTGTTCCTCCAGTCAGCGCGGGCTGAGCACCCACTGTGCGCCAGGCATCGTTCACAGCACGGTTGAGCAGAACCATGCAGCCATGTCGCACACAGACAGAGGGAGCCGTGGGAGCAGCGTGGGTCAGGGTGCTGTGCTTCACCAGGGGCAGAGACCTGTGCGGGGTGACGAGGCTTCCTTAGTAACCCACTTGGTCTTGTCCACTCTTAAAAGCAGTTCACTGTCTACCTCTCCTCCCTCCCATTCTAGCGTCTAGCAATGGTGACTCCAGGTTGCTTATAATGCCTTTGTCTCTCTGGGTAGAAGAGTGGACACAGGCGTGAAACCCGTACCTTCATCCCTGTGGGATTCAGTTTCTGGATAGAGGCAGGGGTCCCCGGGACCGGCTCCGGTGAGCCATGTGCTTCTCATGTAGTCCTCCTGAGTCTTTGGTTTGTTTTTCTGCCTCAGAGAACTGAGCCTTTGATTTCAGATCGAGCTGACACCACCTGGCAAAGGGGGAGCTGGCGGGCCTGCGCTGGACAAATGGGGTGCCGTGCTGAGTACCAGACTTGGGGCAGGTACCAGGAAGAGCAGGCTAGGTGTGAGGGGTCTACTGGCCTTGTAGGGAGTTTAGGACCATGCCTGGAGTGGAGGGGATTCAGCAGTAGCTGGAAACAGGTAACCCTGGGCAGAAAGCGGGATGGCAGCCACTCACTCAATATTCATCCATTTAGTCCACAAATATTTCTTAAGTACCCAAGTCAGAGCATGAATCCTGGAGCCAGTTCATTCTCCTCTGTGCCTCAGTTTTCTCATTTTTAAAATGGGACTAATTGTTGTTACTAAGTGGAGGTTCTTATGAGGAAAAGAGACTCAGAGCTCCATGTGTTCATTATAAGGATCTTTTTGTTTGTTTATTCAATGGCTACTCATTGGTCTGGTGTTAGGATTTAGCCAGTGTAGACAGGCCAGATCCTTGCTTTGCCCATTTTACATTCCAGTGCATGATCCAGAGTAGCAAGAAGCCAATAAACCGATGTGGAATACATTTAAATGGTGGTAAGTGCTATGACTTAAATGAGGGAGGGTACAGGAAGGTGAGCAAGTGGGCTGAGGACCATTGTAATACAAAGAGGGACAGGGAGGGACAGGAAAGACAGGCTCTCCCCATAAAGATCATTTTGCAATAAGCACTATTTTGGGAATTTACTAAAAAAAGGAAAAAAAAAAAAGTGGGAGAGAGAAAGCATTGTTTGAGTTTCCAAGAGAGGCAAGCAGGATGAGCAGCCAAAAATAAATGCAGTTAAATAAAGATTGACTCTGGGGCCAAACAATCTTCGAGATAATTATTTCTCCTGGTAGTGAGTTATTATGGCTTACAAATGAATTCATCTTTTGATGGTTCAGCCCCAGAGGTCCTTGAAAGATGGATTAATCCTCCTACTTACCTGGCTTCCTTCACCTGATCCCCTCACCTCATTGAATTGAAATTAAGGGCCATTCATTTGGAAAAACCCGTTAACTCGCTACTCCTAGAGGCTCTCTTTCCACTTAGCCTGGTTGGATTCCACCTCTCCGGGCTGAGCCCTCCTGCATCTCAGCTGCCTCTGTTAGTGTCCTCTTCAGGCCCATGGCTGAGGCAGCAAGGCTCACCGAATATTGCAGCTGCACCTGTACATTTCCCAGCACCTGTGGTCAGGCAGGTACGGGAACCTAGGAGGTAGATGTCACTTCTGGGCTGAGGCAGGTGGTCTCCACAGGGGGTGCTCCGGTCGCTCCCTTTCCCTGTGCTGGGGAACTGAGGAGGTTGGGTGCTTCTGGGGGTGCCGTGCAAGATGGCAGAGCTTCCGTCACTCGGGGCCTCTGAGTGGGTGGGTGGGGCTGAGTTCCACTGGCTTGTCTTCCTGGGTCTCTAACTTGTGGTTTCTCAGAGGCCCTGAGGACTGCTTATTCTCTGTGTTTCTTCGGCATTTGAATTCTTAGTAGGCCAGCTTCTATTAAAGTTAACTTTTTCCCCTCTCTGAAATAACTTCCGGACCTCTTACTGCCCTGGTCACTTTTTCTGCATCTCTGTTTTCTTTATTCCATTTGCCATTTTGTGACAATATCTTAATTATGTGTTTATATATTATCTGTGTCCTCTCACTATACTGTGATCTCCCATCTGTTTCTATGCCACTATAGCCTCAGTGCCTAGAACAGTGTCTGGTGCAAAGAAGATGCCTGATAAGCATGTGAATGAATGAATGCCAGCCTCCACGAGGCTCCTCCCCTTCTCCCCTGTCACTTTTCCCATCCCCTCTCCTCTACTTCAGGGCTCAGCTGAAGCATCAACTCTTGAGGCAGCAGAGTGTGTGGTTAGGGTGATGGACTTCAGAGCCAGCCTGCATGGGCTTAAACACGACATATACTCCCTGTGTAACTTCAGGCAAGTATACCTGTGCCTCAGTTTCCTCCTCTGAGAAATCCGGATGGTAGCAGTCCCTATCCTATAGTATTGTATGCACTAACACTCTCAGGAAAGTGCCTGGCTCCTAGTGAGAGCGTGTAAGAATGACCTTTGTTCCCAGTTGTCAGGGGAGGAGGAGAGAGGCACCCTTTCCGGTAACCTGGAGACCTGGCCCCACTGCTCACCTGGGGCCCATTCAGCAAGAAGCCGCAGCCACGCTGAACCCATGTCTTTGTGCTCGGGAGGCACAAGCCGGCCCAACCTGGAGGAGGTAGCCCCGAGAAGAACAGCTGACCTGAAAGAGGACATACGGCCCTGCTCTCAAGGTGGAAGTTCTCTGAGGCTTGGGTGGCCCTGCCCTCAGGCTCTGTCCTTTCCTCATGATTTCCATCATGGTATTAAAAACTGACATTTGCTGGCCACATGGGTGGCACTTTCCAGTGACCAGGCTTTGCTCTGCTCCTCTGGGCGCGAAGAATGGGTGCAATTATGTGCCATCCTGTGATGGCCCCGATCACAGGCACACACATTAGCTTCTGATTATACCCTTGTGGAGTTTCTCTGGACAGGAAGGAGAGAAGTTCTGTCGTGTCACCTCTGTAGTTTGCATACAGCCTTGACTTCTGTGGCAATGGCACCTTTCACGTTTTGTGAGACCAGGGAGGGAATGTTTGTTCAGTCCTTGCTGACCTGTGTGCTAAGTCTGGAGGTGGCAGGAGCCCATTCCTCACAGGGATGATCACCCTGGGGCTTGTAGGGAGGTGCCACTGCAGCAAGCTGAGCCCCGAATGTGCACTCTTAGGGTCCTGAACCACTCAGGCCACAGAGGCAGATTACCCACTCTCCCTGGGCCTTCACTCCCATTTGTGAAATGAAAGTAGTAATAGAAGTTACTTCATGCCATTGCTATGAGATTAAGTGACCTTGTCTATGTAAAACACTTGTAATAATGCTTGGCATCTCATTAATGTTACACAGGGTTTTTTGGGTTTTTTTTTTAATTAAAAATGTATGTTAAACATATTTTTGCTGTTGGTTTTGAGGTTGTTATAAAAGGGGCGGAACCTAGAGTTCAAACCATTTCTGCCATTTAGTAGCTGTGTGACCTTGGACATATCACTTGTCCCCTGTGGACCTTTCTGTACTTGTTTGTAAAATGAGAAAAGGGTGGTGGCCCCTCAGTGTCACTGGGAGCATTTCTATGGTTAGTACATGAAAAACGTTTAGAACAAACGTGCTTAGCGAACGTTAGCTGTTGTTCATTAGTATTGGTGAGTTGCCTCTTTTACCCAAGAGGACATTGGGGTGCTGTGGAAGCCTAGAGAGGAAAGGGGAGAGGAGTCCCTGCATGGGTGAGCGTTCTGTACACCAGCCTTGCTTTCCATTTGGGCAGTAAGCTTCGTAAGGAAAGGGATTGTCCCAAGTTCCGAGTTCTGCAGGGGAAGCTGGGGGTGGGCCCAAAGGGGAGGTGGACATCGAGTGTGTGGGTCCTGATTCCTTCTGAAGCTCACAGACTGAGCTGATAAAATCAGCCTGGAAGACAGTGTGACTCCTGGGAGGGGCTGCACTAAAACCCGTAACCCTTTATCAGCCTGTCCCCAGAGGAAGCCATACCTCCCTTCCTGTCCCCCTCACAGTCACTTAGGAACATGAGGGGGTCTGGGGGACTCATGTGCAAAGAACTAGGACTGAGAGCCTGGGAAGGGCGTTCCTTTGACCTGTGAGAGGACAGGATTCCATTAGCACATCTTCTGAAAAATTAACAAACCAACCTTTCCTTAACCAATTGCCTTGATTGTTCGCTGTTTAATTTTTAAATTTGACATTTGCTGTCCCTGGTGAATTCCCTGTGGCGTTGTCAGCTGGCTTGGGAGAGCCCTGTGTGGATGGGGCAGCAAGGTCCCAGGAAGCACTGGCGTTTTGATCTATTGGGAGGGTCAGAGGCTCAATAGGGCCCAACCTCTGAGTCCTTTTCTGACCTTCAGGGCTGCCCTTGCTGGGCCTCACAGGACACGAGGCACAAGCTCCATTCTCAAGGGCAGCCACTGTGGCCTCAGGTTTGAGGCCCGTGGTCCATGGGTTCCACCCACCCTCTGAGTCTACAGCCTCAGCAAACCCAGTAGCTGTGACAAGAAACCCAGTTTCCAGAGGAGCCTGGGCCTGTTGTGTGCCAGGGACCTGCTGCTGGGCCTGCAAGGGAGGAGGTCTTCAAAAACTTGGGTCAAAAGGCAAATGTCTATGTCCCTCCACAGTGAAAATGAATGAGAGTGGGGGAGAAGGGAGGAAAAGCCAGATAGCGTCAGAGACACGCCCATAGAGAGATGGAGAGAACGAGGGTGGGGCTAGGAAATGAGAGAACACCAAAGGAGACAGAGAAGTTCACAAGAATGCAGACCTACAGAGGGAGGATAGAAAATCATCGCAATAGCTGTCAGGTACAGTGGTACCCCAGGACTCACCGCTAATCGGTTTTGGGAGGCGCCATGAGCACCAAAAAGGATGAGTACCAAGCAGATTTTCCCCAGAAGGAGTAGTCTAAATAAGTTTAATGCATTCCCCAACCAAAAATACATATGATGACCACAGAAGCGAAGGTAGACTACAAGGGGCTGTGCACAGGGCAAGAGCTACCATGTGACTAATGTGTGAATCCTTGTTTTGGCTGGAAAGGGTAGCGAGTCATGAGCAAATCGACACCAAAAAGTTCCAGCTTGCGCGTTGAGTACCAAACAAATGACAAGTACTGGGACCAAATATTTGTGTGAAAATGTGTCAAGTTCCAAATTTGATGAGTTTCAAAACAGTTTAGTACCACGGTATGACTGTATTGACAACATAGTATATGCCAGACACTGAGATATCACTTTGCATATTATATTTTATTTAATATTTGCAACAATATTACAGTGTTTAAGTACTATTATCAACTTCATTTTATAGTAGAAACAAAGGACATTCAGAAAGGTCAGGTAAGGTCACATAGCTTTGGGTGGGGAGTCAGGACTAAAACCCAGCTCCACTTGATGGCAGAGATGCCTTGACCTTAGGAATGTAGGTCAGTGAGGCAGGGCTCCCCTGAAGCCCCCCTTTATGTCCAGACATTGAGAGGCCTAAGGCATCCTCTTTTGGATTAATAGTAGAGATGTGTTTGTAAAGAGGGAAGGTAGAGGAGTATTAGGCATTTTACCCTTGACCCCTGTGTTACTTAGGATGCTTCTAGGTAACAACAGAGAGAAGCATTTTTTCTACACAAAGAGAAGTCTAGACCTAAGTAGTACCTGATGCTAGTTCAGCTGTTATATCTTGTCAAGGTTGACCTCTCTAGGACGTTAAGATTCTCTTGGCTTTGCCGTCCTGGTTGCAAGACCCATGGGCAGCTTCAGGCATTGTATGTATTTTCAGGTAGGCAGAAAAGGGGAGGGGCAACATCAAGTGAAGTTGCTCCCTCCTTATCAGAGTTCCTCCCACGCCGAGTATATGACTTAGCCCTCCATAGCTGCAAGAGAGGCTAGAAGGTGGTTAATCAGCTTCCCCACCTCTAGGATTGGCAGCCTGGGAATCGACCTTGGGAGAGCTAAATGACAGTGTCTGCCATATTGCAACACACCCACTGGTGATCCTCACTCTCTGGGGAGGGCTCATTTAGGTTTCCTGGAAGCTGCAAGCCAACTCTGACTGGCACTGTGCTGAGTGAGGCCGGTTGTGGCAGGTTGGGGGAGGCAGGGGCACACCGCTCCTTCCTGCCTTGTTGCTGCTGGAGGTGGGTGTGACTTGTCTGGAAAACCAAGACTGGAGGCTCACAGCTCTCCAGTGCCCGACTTCTCAACGACGCGCCTCACGTCCCAGGAGAGGCAGCTGATTAGATCAGCGAAGCTGCGGAGAGGGCAGGAAGTGGGTTTAAGAGGAATGAATGTGGATATGACAGAATTTTCAAAACTTTATTATAGGATTGATTTGTAAGAGACATGAGAGAGGAAATGTAAGTGATGGGTGATAAGAGGCTCAGTTCAGGTGGGCATGAGAGAGGCTGCCTGTTTTTTGATTGGCAATAACTTCAGACCAGTGTTTCTCAACTGATTTTTATCACTGTCTGTCTACACAGCCACTTAAAACATTGTTTTCCTAATCATGCCTCACCAATGCAATTTTATCTGTTTTATGTGTGCTTGTACATGGTAGGGGTAAGATTTTTGCCCCCCTCCATAACTAATTTTCTTTTAGATTTATTTTATTGTTTTTAACAGAGACAGAGAGAGACAGTGAGAAGGGGGAGGGCCCAGAGCAGTCTTCATAGTTGTATGTCATCAGTTTTCAACATGGTTTTATTTCACATAGGTGGGTGGGGGCCACACAGGGCAGGAATTGGGCTGGGGACCTTCCACATGGGAGGTATGACCCCTCAAGCCAGAGGCCAAACCAGGGGGGCGAGAACTGAACTGGGGGCCACCCACATGGGAAGCACACCCCAGTTCAGCATATGGGTCTGCACGGGCTGGGGCCGGGATTCAATTCTCGGTCCCCGGAGCTGCAAAGTGAGTGCTTAACCTGCTCAGCCATCCTGGCTTCCCCTATAACTAATTTTTGCACCCTTGGAGGAGCTACCAGCCTCATTGAGAATACGAGGACTGTCCAGAAAAAAATCCAGCTATTGTCAACGTAACAAGAACGGTTACATGTTTGGTTACTTTCTGGACAGCCCTTATACATGATTTAGACAAATCTCTGTGTTCTCAGAGGGAGCAGGGAAATGTGATCCTGCGCGTGTCTGGCATGTGAAGAGCAGGAGGTATTTGTGAAAAGCACTAAAGATGGCCACAATGATGATAATGAATGATGACGGTGAATGGATTTTCAAGATCAAGTAGAAATGTTCTGGGGTTTTTTTTCCCCCTGTGTTGTCTGTATAGCACTCTGATTATCTCTTCATTAGTGCTCTTATTATGCTGCTTGGTAAATATTTGTTGCTTCAACTAAAGTCAGAAATCCTAAGGCCAAGAAGTATATGGAATGAGACACCTACTTATTGAGGATCCACACGCTATATGAGGGCTGTCCAGTAAAAAACACAGCCATTGTCAATATAATGAGAACAGCTACATGGCTGGATACTTCCTGGACAGCCCTCATATATTAGATGCAGTGCTGGTCCACAGAACAAAATCTCAGTTTCTCAGGGTGGTAGGTCTAGTGAAGGTGACAGATGACTTGCCTCTGATTTCCAGAACACCCTGGGTGTGTCTCTATCCTCACACTGACTAGTCCAGTGGCTTGTTGAGTGACTCCTTAAGTTAGAACTGGGAAGTGTGGTAGAAGAGATTTCCAGAAGGAAATAGCCTGTGACTTACTGACTTAGCATAGGCCCCACACAAGGTAGATGTTTGACGCGTTCTTGGCCTTTGTAGTATTTTGCTCTTGACAGTGGTTCATCCATCCCCTTATCCACTTGTTCCTTTAGATAGGGCAGGTAGTATTGGTAAACAGTCTCAGAGCTGGCTCATCCCCCTGGTCAGCCTAGTTCCTTGAGGATGAGAGCTCATCTTCTGTCTGGTTGTGACAGTTGAGCTGGACCTGCTGAGTTTGGGCTTCCCATCACTCAGCCCCCCACACCATCAATCAAAAATTCTCAAATTGGTGGAGCTTAAAAATGACAGCCATTTGCAATTGAGTAGAATTCAGTATTATTAAAATAGCATTCTAAATTTTAATCTTGTGCACTGACTTTTTAATAGCTTCTACTTTCACTGAAAATTATGAGCCAGGCTCACAGACATTCAATTTAAATATTGTCAAGCAAGACTGATTTCCCTTTCAGTATTACCAAATTCCTCCTCCCAGCCTTCCTCCCTCCATCCCTCTATTTCTCTCTCTTCTTTCATCTCCCTATTTTTAAAGTACTGAGTGAATTTATTACTACCTGTGTAGAAACTAAGAAAGAGAGCATATCTTTGCTTATGGCCCTTTTGTTCTTTTTCTTCTATTCTTTGGTCTTCTTTCCAATCTATCCATTGATGACAGACTTCCCTGTGGAAGCCAGATAATGGTTACCTTTTCTGGGGCATCTTTTCTCATCAGTAACTCACAGTCATGATACCATATAAGTTTAGTGATCAATATTGTTACCCTACTCTCATGAGCTCTTACAATGCTCAGTCTCTTCACTTCTTGCAAAAGTCTCCTAGGAAATGCTGGCCCTTTATGAAGGATGCCACTCCCTCTCTGGTTCATGCATTATTATTTTTTCTTTTCCAACTCCCCTTTGAACCCCCAACCCACCTGATTATCTTTATTCACTCATTCCCATCCCAGTCTGTCACCTTGAAGCAAGACCAGGGTGGGTGAGATACGGGACAGGATTGATCATGAGGAGGGACTGAGCTGATGAGGAGGGATAAGTGTGGGTTTTGGAGTCAGACCTAATGTGGATTTCTTTCTTTGCCAAATGCTAACTGTGTGACCCTGGAAAGGTCACTTAGCTTCTAGAGCCTCTGTTTTCTCACCTGTAAAATGGGCTTGGTGACACATATCTCAGAAGGTTATAGTATGAATTACATGAGAAAATGTACACAAAACTTCGTGCTCAGCACTGTGGATAACAGCATCTATAGCTAACAGGCCATTCTTTCCTGTCCCCCACCCAGTAGTCCCTACATCCCAACCCAGCAGTTCTAAGTTCTAGAAATACATTAGAATCACCTATGGATGTTTTTTATTGTTTTTTTCCCCCCAGCATCCCCAGTCTTCATCTAGACCAATTAAATCAGAATCTGGATGTCTATGCTTACAGCAGCATCTACTATGTAAGTCTGATGAATGCAAGGGCTGAGAACAACTAAATCCCTAGGGCTGCCTAAGGCCTTGAGGTACTTTTCTTTTGAGATCAGGGGAATCCTACTTTAGAGTTCCTGGGCAAAGACCCAGATCTCTCATGAGCACTAGAATGGGAGTTGACCTTTTTGATCGTGCCTAAGAGAATAAAGATCTTAGAGGATGAGACTAGGCACCCCTTCTGCTTATTTTCTTCTTGGGATGTCTGTGCTTTCTTACAACCATCACCCTGGCTTCCCAGGGGAAAGCATAATGGGAAAGGAGGGAAGGAAAGGGAGGAATAAGGGAATGAGAAGTGGTGACCCTCCTGGGCTTTCTCCAGAGTCCCAGCCCATCAAGGTATACCTCTTCTCTACACTCTGAAAACCCTTTGGTCTAACTGTGAGCTGGCCAATATGGTGGCCACTAGCCACATTTGGCTGCTATACACTTGAGATATGACTAGTCTAAATTGAGATGTGCTGCGTCACATATATAAAGACTAAGCATAAAAAAAGAATGTAAAATGAAACATAGACCGAAGTGTCTAATGCGTGGTTAAACCAATGCTATTGATAGAAACAGAATAATGTGAGCTACCTGGGATTGAAAGTTTTCTACTAGTCACATTAAAAACGAAAAAGAAACGGGCATGCTGGGATAGCTCAGCAGCTGAGCACTTGCCTTGCAGTCATGAGGTCCAGGATGCGATTCCCAGCCCCAGCCTGTGCAACCCCCTATGCTGAACTATAGCTGAACTGGTAGCCACTGCCAGCATGGCCTAGCTGTGAAGCTTCTTGCCTTCTAAGCTGGAGGCCCCCGGTTCGGCTCCCACCCCACACGTTCCCACATCCACCTGTGTGGAATAAAACTATGTCAAAACTAATGATGTACAACTACGGATACTACTCTAAATGTTTTCTCTCTCTCACCTTTTCTTGAATAAAAAAGTAAAAATTAAAAAGAAACAAGAGAAAGCATTTCAGTAATATGTTTCATATGTAAGTATATCTTAATGCTATCATCAGACAGGCAGTTTGAGGAAAGGCACCTCCGTGTCCTCTTCGTTTTATGTCCCCCAAATACCCATTTTCAAACCACAGTGATATTACCACTTTACATCTGTTGGAATGGCTGTCATCAACAAGACAAGGAATAACAAGTACTAGAGAAGCTGTGGAGAAAAAGGAACCCTCATACACTGCTGGTGGGAATGTAAGTTGGTACAACCATTATGGAAGACAGTAAGGGGGTTCTTAAAAACATTAGGAATAGAATTATCATATGACCCAGAAATCCCTTTTCTGGGTATCTACCCCCCAAATCTGAAAACATTTATGTGTAAAGATATATGTACCCCTATGTTTAATACAGCATTATTCACATGACCAAGACATGAAAACAACCAAAGTGTCCTTCGATAGATGACTAGATAAAGAAGACGTGGTATATATACACAATGGAATATTACTTGGCCATAAGACAAGATGAAATACTGCCATTTGCGACAACATGGGTGCCTTTTGAGAGTATCATGCTAAGCAAAATAAATCAGACAGAAAAAGTTAGGAACCACACATTTTATATATATGTAGGACATAAAACTAGAAGCAACAAATAAACAAGACAAACAAACAAAAACTCATAGACACAGACAACAGTTTAGTGGTTACCTGAGGGTAAGAGGGGAATGAAGGTTGTAGAAGAGGAGAAAGGGAGTCACGCATATGGTGACAGAAGGAGACCTGATTGGGTGGTGAGCACACAATGCAATACACAGATGATATATAGAATCATACCCTTGAAAACCATATAATTTACTAATCAATGTCAACCTAATAAATTTAATTTAAAAAGCCCAACACATTGTATTCAGCAGGTAGTGGTAAATGTTTTCTGTAATTGTTGATGGTGTTGATGTTGGTGATGAAGATGCTGATGATGATATAATAAAGCTCAAATGATATATTGAGGTCAAATTGCAAAGATTTTTGAGAAACCATGGAAGAGGAACTGGTTACATTTCTTAGAATAAGGGTCTTCAAATACATCTTAACTGCTTGATTAATTTACACTATAAAGATACTTGGGGGAAGCTGGGATGGCTCAGTGGTTAAGCGCTCACTTTGTAGCCCTGGGAACTGAGGATCGAATTCCTGCCCCGGCCCGTGTGGACCCATATGCTGAACTGGGGAGTGCCCCCAGTTCAGTTCTCACCGGGGCGAGACCTCGGCCCAGTTCCTGCCCTGTGCAGCCTCGTGCCCACCTGTGAAATAAAACTATGTGGAAAAATCAATGATGTGCAACTATGGAGACTGTTTGGGGTCCTCCTCCTTCTCTCTGTCTCTGTATCTCTCTCTCTCTGTCAAAAACAATAAAAATAAATCTTAAAAAAAAAAGATACTTGGTATATGGAGCAGAAATATCTTTCATTGTATTTAGAGATGGAGCAATGTTTAAAAAGTCTTATGATTAAAACTCCTAAAATCTTTAGTGTGCTCTTACTATGGGCCAGTACTAGGTAATGGGCATATAGCAGTGAATGAGTGAGATAAAAATCCCTGCTTTTTGGACCTTACACAGTATGTGAATATAAACCTATTTTCAAGTAAACTGTTTGCAGGTTAGGTGGTATAACAAGTAGCCTGGAGAAAATGGAGACATGGCAAAAGAAAAAGGGTGTGGTGGAGTCAGGGAACTTGCGTAAATAACAATTAACCAAATATCTGAAGAATGTGAGCACATCTCTTGGGGCTCACTTTTCCTTATTGTTTCTGTAATTCACTTAATACCATGTTTCTTTTATTCATTTATTCACTTGACAAATACTAGCATTGAAATCCTGGTCTGTGCTTCTGTCACTGGTGAGATGAGGGAGTGGGTTCCTCCTATCAAGGAGCGTATGGCTTAGTCTCAGAAGCATGGAAAATGCACCAATTGTGCATCACACTCCCGTCCTCTGGAAAGTAGAGCCTCAGTGAGGCTGTAACAGTTGAGCAGCTGCAACGTATTCGCAGGTAACACAGAAGCGTTGCTGCTGAAATGCCCTCCAGTGCAAGATGTGCTGGAGTGGCTGCCTGAGGAGAGGCCTCTCCAGGAACCTGGTCCTTCAAACAAATGACGTGAGCCTCTGGTTATGGCTTTGAGCCCAAAATGAGTTGAGGGCTAAAAATGCTGCGATTTCACATCAGTGTAATAGATTGAATTTAGACACAAAGGTTGTATTTGAATTATAAGCCTGGGACTGGTTTGTAGTGATGTGCTTTGAGAGGACTAAGCTATTTTCCAGGCCATTCTTGATATAAACTGTGTCTCACTTACTTAGTCCATTAGGAGAGGAGCTGACAGTCCCTCTGTCCAGGGCAGTCTAAGCTAACAGGGTCGCATCCTGCCTTCTACCTTCTATGCCATTGCAGCTTGACCTTCTGCAATCGGCTGGCAGGATCAATATCTACCATGAACAACTGAGACGGTCCTGGAGCTTCAGGCTGGACGCAGAATGAAAACATGTTTGTTTTCCTCATAGCTGATGGGTCTGCATTCTCTGTGTGCTGACCCCACAAGGTTAAAGAGAGAACTATCCCCTTTTTTGTGAATTTCACCTATGAAACTAGAAAGGTTGTCTGTAACTAAGTTAACACACAGGCTCATTGCTAAATGAGTCCAGGATCTCTGAGTTTGTCTGAAATTTGGATGCTGGGATGAGGCTGATGACACGAGTTTCTTCTGAGAACTGTATGCTTCTGTGGTTTCAATCCCTAACCTGTTTTCTTCTGCCTTCCTTGCTGCCACCTCATAGATGTGCTCATAGTTTGCTATTGCTCCAGCACTCTCCTGGCTCTGCCCGGTGACCCCACGAATCCCCAGTGATTATATCTGGTGCCCTGGGGAGGGAAGCAGATGGCAGGGCTGGCTCTTCTGCCACCTGGGCAAGCAGGTGGAGTGGCAGCTAGGGTTACAGTAGCAGGTGGGAAGTTAGAGTTCAGGGCTGAGCCTGAAGAAGACACTGGGTCATCCACGACCCCAGGGCAGAACGGCTCACCTGAAACCAGCACTGCTGGCATATGGTGGCAGCAGCAGGGGGCTGCTTCCGGTCCTGAGCAAGAGAAGAACAATATGGGGTGGGTGACTGGGAGTTACCGCATTTGTGTGTTATCACTTGCCACTCACAACTTCATATCTTTGCAGTGGCTGCCCTGAGGTCCCCAAGCTCTGTGACAAATGGGTTTTGCCCAAGTGTTTCCATGACTCAGTGTGACTTCCTCTCATTTCCTTCCTCTCCTCCCCTGTCCAGCTCCTCTGTACCCTTTAGTTGTCAGCTGAGCATCTGGAGTTCAGGGAATGGACCCTCCTTTGAGCTCCCCCAGCCTCAAGCACTGGGCCACCCCACTGCTTTGTAAATTGCCTCTATGGTCTGTCTCCCCCACTGGGACTGTGCCTTATCCCTCATTGTATTTCCAGGGCCCTGAAAAGGACACCTGGTGCTGTGAATATTTCTAGCTTGAGTGGCTCCTACCTGTGTCATGGTTTCAATTAATTACAGACATCTCTTGATTATCCATTAAATGAAAGAAAGTAGCAGCCTGGAAAACCCAGAAGAGCAAATAACCTAGAATTTATTTATTAAAGGACAATTTGGTGGAAAGGGACAGATTATCCTTTTGATCATTGCCATATTTATTGAATAAAAATGAAGTTTTGAAGATTATAAAGTGCCTTTCACTGCCTCCCTCTTCAGCATCATTTCATCCTTACTGGTTCTTCCTAGACAGGAAAGATTGTTTATGGAAATGGATATGTTTCATTGACCCACTGTTATTATGGTGACGTATATCATAAAGCACTACTGTGTCAATTGAACATAAGAGTGAAAAGGGATTCCTAATATATTAGCTATTACATGCCTTGTACTTAGAACTGCTGCCAGTTAAGTGTCAGGAGCCTGGGAGGATGCCAGGTGGATTCAGCCAGGCCAGTGTGGGATTTAAAAGTTCCCAGACAAACCGTGTGTGATAACTGAGCTCTCTGCAGTTCAGGCATATGACTGGCAGACACACTAGAGTGTGTGGAGGGGAAAGGGACAGTAAGAACACTGGCATTTGTTTGAAGTCAGAGTATGCTACTGCCCCCTTTAGTCTAGATTCCATGTGGCATTGCCTATTGGGCTGGTCTGATATTGACAATAATGACAACAGTGTCTTCTTTAACCCCACCTCTGTGCTGGTCAGTAAGCCCAGTACTTTGCCCACATTGTTGTTCACCCTCTGAGATCCTGCATGGAAAATAGTATTTCTACTTTATAGATGAGGAAACTGAACCCTCCCAAGTTAAATCACCTTCCCAAAGTCATGCAGCTAGAAAGTGGTGGAACTGGGATTCACAGAGTTAGTTCCCCTGGCTCTTTTTCCACGCTTTTCCCACTAAGTATTGCTGCCTGAAGAGCCAGCCTGGGCTGTCCTGAATTTGCCATTCACTGGCGGCTGGGTGACTCTTCTAGCAAGTCGTATCAACCTCTAGGCCCCGTCTACCTTTTCTGTATAATGGGGGTGGCCCTAACCTGCTTCGGAGGGATGCTAAGAAGATGGAAGGAACTAAGTAAGATGTATGGTGGTGTTTAGGAAAGTACTGTGATTTCCAGATTGGATGGGGTCATTATCATTACTTGCTTTCCATCCTGACTACTGGAGTTTCTGGATCATGGGCCAGAAACATTGAGCTGACACTGAGCATTCTTCAAAGGAGCCAAGCAGTTGGGGCCTTGACTTTATTGACCTGCACAGCTTGTGTCAGCCTTGTGCACTGCTGGGCTCCTCTGGAGGCTGACAGAGTACTGGGGAAGCCAGTTGGCGTGGCCTCAGGAATGACTGAACAAGGAGTGAGGGGTGACTCTGTTGGGATGTGGACAGAAGGCACTGGGGTTCTTCACGGCTTTAGGGGAATTGTGGCCTTTGTATTTTTTCTCTTTCTCGTTTTAAAGAATTTCTGAGTTCTTTCTGTTCAATTCAGAGGGTGGGTGAGTACATAAACTTTCCTCATCTCTTACTTGATCTGTCTCCACAGTTTGCTCAGGTGAGGGATAGACAGGGTCAGATAATAGGAGCAGAGAGAAGGAAGGGCATCCATGTGAAACCAAGATGTAGGAGGGAAAAATGAGGTTTCTTCATTGTTAGGTCTGATTTGGAACGACAATAACAACAAAGACAATTGTAATAGTAATAAGAATATATAATACTCATATTTATGCTTGTTGAATACTATGATACATGCAGTTTCTAAGTGATTTAGGTGCCTTATCTTTTTTAATTTTTAAAATAACCTTATGAGCTGAGTACTATTTTTACAATCACTTTTATAGATGAATGAACTCAGACATGAAGAGGTGAAGAAACTTGACCAAAATTTTCTGATACGTGAAGAGTTAGGAGTGGGATCCAGGCTGCTTGACTCAGAGCCTCACTCTTAATAAATATTCTCTGCCACCTCTTTGCCATAGTAAATTAGGGAATAGAAGAATTAACTCATTTCAGGATAAGAGATCCATGTTTTTCAGTTTCTTATTATACAGGCCAACAGAGGGGAGCAGTGATTCTCCAAGTAATTTATGTTAGCTCTGGTACGCATTATGAGGTGCTTTTTGATGATAAGTTTGGAGTCAGGAGCACAATAAGTGGGGATGCCCAATTATGAAGCCAGACACATTTATTCTCAATAATTGTGTTTATTTGAGCGTGGTTTAAAAGTCTTTTTCTTTCAGGCTTGGCAGCCTCTCAGAAGTCATGACTTCCTACCAGCCTTAGTAGGCTCGTCTCTTTCAGGACCATGGACAGGGGTCTTGGTATTGGAGTGCTCAAATTTTTCAATTAGATTACACTCGTGTTCTTGGCTCATTTTATCTTCCATTTTTCTAAGTCTTATAGAAAGTCACAGTGGCATTGTCTGAATACATGCATGTTGACATCAGAGTTTATAATGCTTTAAACATTTCCAAGGGTAATATACAGTCAGCAACGGACCCTTGCCTGCTTTCTCTGGACGTATTAGGACTTGGCAGGCTTGACCCTTTGCCTTACAGTATGGCTTCTGCCAGAGATTTTAGTCCTTCACTGTGGCTTTTTCCAAAATCAAAGAAAGGAATAAGCGTTTACCTTTTATTTAATATGATTAAATGATGATGATGATGATGACAATATATATATATATTTTTAAAGATTTATTTTATTGTTCTGACAGAGAGACAGAGACAGAGACACAGAGAAGGGGGAGGTCCCAGATTAGTCTCTATAGTTGTACATCATTAGTTGTAACATAGTTTCATTCCATATAGGTGGGCGCTAAATTGCACTGGGCAGGAACCGGGCAGGGGTTTTCCCTGTGAAGGGCATGCTTCCATGAGCTGGGGGCCTCCCATATGGGAAGCATGCCCTGGGCGGGAGCTGAACTGGGGGTCTCCTCCATGGGAAGTATGCCCTGGTGGGAACTGAACTGGGGGCCTCCCACATGTGAAATACGCCCCAGTTCTGCATATGGATCCACATGGGCCAGGGCTGGGATTCGATCCCTGGACCCCAGGGTTGCAAGGCAAGTGCTCAACCCAATGAGCCATCCTGGCCTCCCCAATACATACTTTTTGAGAGCTTATTGAGAGCCAGGCGTGTTTTACATGCATTGTTTTATTTAATCCCATAACTACAACAGTCCTGGGGGTGTGCATAACTATTGCAGTTTTATAGATGAAGAAAATGAGGCCTAGAGAGATGAAGAAAATTGCTCAAGGTAACTCAGTTAGGTTGTAAGCTGTGGAGCAGATCTCACACTGTGAACCTCAGGCTCATCCTATGTCTACTCCCATGGGGTCCCCAGGATAGAAGGGAGGGATAATCCTTCCCAAGTAGAGGTGTAAGAGATGTGGTTGGTGTTTCATAGGATTTTATGCTCAGTCCCTTGCTCTGCTTATGATCCCGTCTCGCCCAGACTAGACGATAGTGATACTCTAGAAGCTAGGATTTCAGTTGAAGTTGCCTTAGGAGCCATAAAGAATGGGCCCAGGAGCAAAAGTGGGTGTTCCAGGCAGAAAGGTTAATAAACACCTTCAGTATGGTTCGTCTTGCTATGATATCTGCTGCCTAGCCACTGTTGGGAGAGAGAAGGCCAATCATGATGCTGCCTGGAGGAATTGTTAAAACAGAACACATTTGTATGTTGCAATGAGAACTGATGTTTTGTTGGTTGGCTGACATAAATCCCAGCTTCTGCCATTTGTTTTCCAGTCATAACCCAAAAGGGATGACCCATATGGATGGAAGGCAGGCTCACTTTGGTGTCAGCTGGCCTCATTAATAACCACAGAACTGCACTATCATCACTAGATGGAAGCTCAGATCCTCCTAGAAATCTCACCTGTTTGCAGAACAGGGGTCTAAGGCCCAGAGTGGAAAAGTAGGACCAAAAGTCAAGTCAATGTTGAGTCTCTAATTCAATGCTGTCTTCATGACTCTGTGCTATCAAACCTGCATGCATCAGTACTATCAATAACATAAACTATTACCAATATTATTAATATTATCAATAAAACTTTCAGGAGTAAAAAAGCATTGTGCTGTATGCTTGGAAATTTGTCATCACAGGGTAAGCAGTGCTCTCTACTTCAAAGAGGAAATTGATAATTTGGGGTTTGAGATGTAAATAAAGGTATAACGCCGTCACCGTTATCATCACCATCATTCTCATCATTATCAAAGGTAACTGTTTTGAGCACTTACTGTGCACTGTGCTACATGCTTGAGTTAAATTATGTCTTCATTTGAAACTGATGGCAAACCTATTATTAACTATGTTTACAGACTAGGTTCAGAAGCATTAAGTAACTATTACGAAGCCTTTCATTATGAAGTTCCACACACGAAGAAGGCAGTTCATCAGGTACAGTAGCAGCTTAGAAGAAACAGAACAGTGTAGAGGCCTCCTGGAGAAGTGAGACTTGGAGAGGACCTGGAACTAACCTGTGACAGTAAAAAACAAGGTGGGGAGGGCACCCTACAGAGTGGAGTACCTGGCTGGTTTTAGATTGAAGCATGCAGAAGGTTACACCAGGGAACAGTGCGGAGAGTGGTGTGAGGAATGAATTACTCTTCAACCACTACTGATCACATTCCCTGTTCCAGGTCCTGTGTAAGGTGGCACTGGGTATGCAGAGGTAAGAGACACAGTCCCTACACTAAGGAATGAAGGGGAAGACCCCCAAATAGAGAACCATCGTCCTGGATGATGAGGGTTGGGCAATGTGCAAACTCAAGGGACCACGTAAGTTAGAGGAATTGGGTCCACCCCAGTCCTCGATGGCTGGCTAGGTGTTTGGGTTTATACTGAACGCCAGAGGGAGTGGCCTGGACAGGCTGTCCATTTGGGAAGACACTGCTGATTCTGGGGAGGATCGTCTGGAGACACGGAGGCCTGTTGGGGCAGTGCTGGCGAGCACAGGTGCCCGCTGGTAACTGGCCTGGAAGCTTGGTAGTCTTTCCTCCCTGCCTGCCTAGTCCCCAGCCAACAGTCAGCAGGACAGGGAGCACATCTCTTAGTGCCACTCCCTGACGGGGCAGCTGCCTGAGCTGCAGCCAGGAGCCCAGAGCTCCCCACAGCTGGAACCCGGAGCTCCCCACAGTCGGAGCCCGGGGCTCCCCACAGCCAGAGCCCAGAGCTCCCCACAGCCGGAGCCCGGCCTGTCCGGGGATACCACGAAGGCTGCTTCCCCTCTGAAAGTGGCCTCCGTGTGTTTGCACTGTGCCAGCCACTCCTTCTCTCCTCAACTCCCAGGGCTGAGGCTGGGGGGCTGCCCGGCTTATCAATCATATGGGGAAAGAGGGACAGCACACAGCTGGTGCTAAGAGAAACATTAACTTGACATTTAGCAAAAGGGTGAATTCATTTATTACGCTGCAGAAATGAGGTGTGTGCGTCTTGAGTCACCTTCTCTTTCTCTATTGTCTTTCCTCATCAGCCGTCTGGCCAGTCTGCGGTCGTCACAGTTTCCATCAGCATGGTAATGAAGGGAGGGCTCCTAGTCAGGTCAGAGTCAGTCTCTGTGCCTGTCTTTCTCTGTCTCTCTGAACTCTTTCTCTGTTTCTCTCTCTCTGTCTCCCCCTATTTCCCCACAGAGCTATGTTGATTGTTTTAGTATGTGTCTCCCTGATTCCTCCCTTGATAACCCTAAAGTTTCAGCTTGAGTCCAGATAACTTGTACACTTTGAAATGCTTCCACCTTGACCTGGCTTCCTAGCTACTAATGAGCTCCGTTTCCAGGCAAGTTAGAACATGGATGAAACTCCTGCTGTATAAATGCAAGAACGCTGAGAACATGATAGAAATCACCTATGTACTTGTAGTCACACAGGGCTTTAGTATAACACTAATGGGGCTTTTGCCCTTTTATCTTCTCCCAGTGCTTCGGTGAGATGAGCAGGGTGGGTGCTGGTCTAGGTGAGGAAGCTAAGACCTAGGACTCTTGCAGTGCCTAGTTGTCCCATTTTACAGTTGAGGGAACTGGAAGGATTTGAGAGCGTTCTCAGCTGGGAAGTGGCAGAGCCTGGAAGGATGCCATGTTTACCTGGCCCTGAAGCCGCTCTACTGCTGGAGAGCAGGCAGTGTCCCATGGGAGCCGTATTCCCTGGTCCTTGTCCATCCCAACAGCCTGCTGTGGCCCATGAAGGAGTCATGGGTGTTCTGGAGATCAAGGGAGCCGTCCTTTTGCTTCAACTCCCACCCTGCCCCTAGAATCCCCAGAAAAGACATTGTTCTTACTCTCTTGTCTGACTCACACCAGATCTTGTCACACAACATCTGAATATCTACCTCAGAACCACTCAGAAGCTCATAGAATTTTCCCTCCAGAAATGGCCTCCAGGCTTCACCCATGACAGCCCTAGGCCAGTGGACAGCTCTATAGCTTTGAGCCCAGTCTTGACTTTGGAGCACCCTGATTCTTGACGCATCCCACTAGGACCCTCACTCTACAGAAAGAGGGAGTCCCATAGGCCTGACATAACACTTGACCTTTAAGGTTTACAGTGATATGTGAGGCAGGAAAGAGAAGTAGAAAACACATATAAATGTGTCTACTATATATCATGCAACTTTTCTTCAATCACTAAATTAGTATTGTCATCTCTCCCAAGCAATCTGCACATTCATATCAGAACTCCCCCCTTCCCCCCACCACCTTAATGGCCCAGTAGGTATGCTAAACCTCTTGCTGCAGAATTGTGCTCTTGTAAAATGATGGGCATGATCGCAGTTGGGGCAGGTAAACCCATGGATTCATAGTGATGTCCTGTTCTTCTAGACCCACTTATATGTCTGTGTCCCAGTGGGTTTCCAAACTTGCATGGAATGGAAAGGCCTGTGTCTATCATTGGCAATAGCTTTGTTCATTAGAATTTGTTTTCACCTCAAACCCATTCTTCCAAGCCTATAAACATCCTTCTAGAGAGTTCCCCTTGTCACTAAAGGGAAACCCCCAACTTCCAGAAGCCTTGGTTTCCTAATGAGGGACCAGTCGCTTCTTGATGTGCTGTTCTGTTCTCAGTATGAAGACCGATCTCAGCCCTCTTCTCCCACATCCGATGTCTATGTGAAATATGGTGTATGACAGGATTTCCTGGGGGGCTTCATGCTAGATAGCTGAATTAGAAGTTTTAGAGTATATATTATTTATACCAGTCATTCTCCTTTTGGTGTTTGGGAACTAAGATCTCATTTATCTGCCAGCGTCCAGGCAGAGGAAAACGTGCAATGAAATCCTCCCAGTGTGGGTACTCTTGGCCAGTCCTCACTCCCTCCCCGACCCTGACAACTTTCCTCCTGCTTTTGAGGATCAGGGCTACGTCAAAGCTCAAGGTGACCTTCCTCTGGTCCATTCTTCTCTTCCCGAATCAACAGTTCCATCTGGCTTTCTGGGAATACTCAGAGGACAAATAAGAGAAGAAACCTTTGGGTGGTAATGACACACCTGTGCCACATACCTGGTGAGCTACACAGTATTCTTTATCCCATTGTCACCTCTGGTGATGATTTCATGATCAACTTGGAGCACAAACTTTAAGAGCTGGAATTGAAGCATTACTAAGTAGATAACAATATCATAAAGTGTCCCAACACTGCCAAATGAGAACCCAAATGGACATTTAGTAACCAGTATTCATGGGTTGTCCCACTCTTCCAAGGCCCCTTGCAGTTGGGTGCACTGTGAGCACAAATGACACACGTCCCTTCTAGCCTTGGTCAGCGTAGGGCTCCTGCCTGCTTCCCCTTGCTCTCCCTTGCCCTCCATGGTGACTGCAGAGGCCTTGTGTTGAGATGGTAGAACCGTGAGTTAAAACCAGCCTGGATCTGTGAATCACCTCTTTGAAAGAAGCTGTGTTGGGGAGCCATTAGACCCACAGTGATTTTGCATGAGTGAGACAAAAATGATGCAACGTGAGGTGTGTGCAGTTTTAAGGTTTCTTTGTTACTGCAGCATAACCTTGACTATCCTGATCCATGCGTTTGCGGTCTCTCCTGAAGCAGACTTCCTTGTAGATGAAGCTTCTAGTTCTTGGCATTTGTAGGTTGCTTCTTCTCCTGGAGACTGACTGGAACTAGGACTTTCTAGGAATTCTTTCAAGCTTTAGTAATGGTTTACTGAAGCAGAAAGAACATGGTTATTTTGAGCCATGGAAGAAAAAAATCAGAACAAATTTAGGATGGTTGTCTTCCTCCCAGAAAGGAATTAAAAATAGAGGCATCTGGACAGGGGTGAAAACAACAACAGTGCCTGATCTGGTGTGCATGTGTTCTTCGACAGTATTAATTACACACTCGTGCCATTTGAAAATGTAAATTTAAATGCACAGAGCCTTTAAACCTCTTCTTATTCTGTCTGCTGGATGACTGGGGACAAAGCTAGCTGAGAATTAATTGATTAATAACAAGCTGTGGCCTGTGTGTGTTCTCACTGACAATATCCTCCGAACTTGGGCTTTTTAGAGCCACTTTTCTGTCTGGGGGAGAAGTGCCTTCATCTTTAGGGGATTTTACCACTCAGCAGTTACCTAATCTGACCCTTTCTCCTGTGACAGTGGGTGCTAATGCTGTGTTTTTGGAGTTGTGTGTAAGGGGCTTATTTGACACATGTGATGCACAGAGTGGCATGTAGGATGAGGTTCTCAAGGAAAGCTCTTTGGTCCATCATGACATCAGAAAGGGACTTCTGTCCATCACTACCCATCACCTACTGAAAAATTTCACCATGAACAATGCATGTGTTTGCATTAAAAATATGTCATCCCAGGAAGTGGTTTAATGAAACACAAACACTTCCCTAGGGAGGGCAAAATAGTAAGTCATTACCAGTGTAAATTTGAAGTGTCCTTAGAAAATCCGAGAGAGAATGGGACCCAAGTCCGATGGGACATAGGGTGATGAGCCACTTAGGACAGAGCGCAGCAGGGAGTGGGTGTTATGGGTAATGAACAGGATGCTGGCCTTGGACCACCTTCCTTCACTTGCCCACACATTCATCCACTCACTTACTCCTTCACTCATTCATTTATGACTTCATTCATTCTCTATATCATCCACAATGTTAGAATAGGGTATCCGGAGCTCCCAGTAGAATGCTTGGCACATAGTGAGCAGCAAGGAACTGTGTTTGCTCGTTGACGCATCTGTATTTTGGAGTGCCTGCTTTGTCTCAGGCACTCCCCCAGACCCTGGGGATACAACGGAGGACTAACAGACAGACCAAAGTCTCTGCTGTTATGGAGCTCACAACCATGTGCATGAACAGGAGTTATTACTTTGAACTGTTTACAGAGTTCTGGGAATCCATAGAAGTTGACACTATGGTCTCGTTCCTCAGTAAAACTGGTGAGGGACAAAACATACACACGTAGAATATAAAACACAATTAAGTGGCCCGTGCGGGGCCCAGAGGCTGTGTGTTTGGGGCTGTCAAACCTCAAGTGAGGGCGTGCTCACAGTGGCCTCATGGTCTGGCTGGGCAGAGAGGCAGGGAAGGCTTCTGTAGGGATGAGGGGTGGAAGCAGATGGATTATGCCTGTAGACTGCTGTCTCTTTACAGGCTTTGTGATGGTGGGCAAGTTACCTCACCTCTCAGGGCTCCTTTCTCTCCTCTGTAAAGCATCCTAAGACTGGGTTAACATTTTGTGAAACTCTTGGAGCACTGATGTGACCATGTACAAGTTTGTTATATCAATATATGAGTGAAAGAGTGGATTGGAGGATCCATACTGGAAGGTGTGGTGGACAATGCAGAGGACAACCCTGAATAGCACCGAAAGATTGCGGGTAGACAAGAGCTTTCTTGGGTGCCCTTTCCCAAGGAGACATTTAGTTTTTTCCATTCATTCCTGTTCTCTCCCTCCTCCCTCTGCTCTGTCACTTGCTCCCTGTCTGTGTGCAGTATCTGATTCACTTCTGCGCCCCAGTGCCTACCAAAGTGCCAAAACACAGTAGTGTGTAAAATAGTGTTCAATGAACCAATCACTGTTCTTTCCTCAGTATTGCTGGACTTTACACAGTTTTATTCAGGAGCTGACCTCTGGCTTCCTGGTCCCCAAAACCTCGCATGGGGCATACGGAGGCTGGTAGCCTAGAAATCCTTGTATTCCCTCACCTCCCCCACTTGCTGCATGTCATCCCATCACTGACCTTCATCTGTTGGTCTTCCTTCTGAGCCTCCCCCAGGATGCAGAGGGGAGGCAGGCCTGTCCCCTTGAGTCATTGCAGATGGTGGGTGGGAGATAGAGTCAAGCTGCTAGGCAGCAGGGAGTGGGGGCATTCCATCAGCTATTGCCTTCCTTCATTATCCGTGGGTGGTTTCAGTCTTCCTTCTGGTCCTTCTGAGCACTGTAGTAGTAATACTAGTCATCGTCATTGTTGGCATAGTGACAGCATATAGCATGTGGGGGAGGGGAGCGGGTGGTAACCAGGTGACGTCCCAAGTACTCTACCTGCATGGAAGCAGTGTTTCCAGTACCCTCCCCCCCTATCCCTAGGACCAGAGGGCGCTTGAAGGTTGATCCTGAAGATGGTCCCCTGAGGATAGGCCTCATCTGCACAGAGGACTCTCTGCACATCCTGCCTGGGAGTGTCCTCTCTCTCCACAAGGGGCAGCCTGCAGTGCCAGGTACTTAATCCCCCAGCGGTGATGGTCTGGCAGTTACTGGTGGGCTGGTGGAAGACATAACCCAGCTCCCTCCCCTCAGGGGGCACACCCCTGTGGGAGATCCCCTTGCGGGACTGAGCCCCAGTGCCCACAGCAGGAATAACCCATATGGGTGAGTTTGTTCTTGGTTTCCTCTTTTCCTTGTCTCACTTCCCTTCCTCTCACGGTGCTTCCCTGGATTGTCCTCCCAATACATTACTTGCAGCCCCAGGTCTTGGCCTTCAGGGCTGCTTTTAGCAGGAAGCCACACATTATTACCCTCATTTTATACATGCAGTAAAGGAAGTCACGTGCCAACGTGCACAGTTGGCACAACTGGGCCTCGGTCCAGAGCCCATGCCTCTAATGACTGTGCAGTCGGGTGACTGCTTTGCTTCCTCAGTCTGTGATTTTTTGAGTCAGGTGCTGCAGGCTGTTTGCTCCACATCTTGGGGTCCTGAACGCTGCCCTGAATTGCCCCACGCCCGCAGCTCAGTATGCTTGGGAGCAGTCCGGGCAGTCACACTCTGCCTGCTCCGGGCATTACAGGGGTGTCGCTCCCTCCTTTATGTGTTGAGGAGCTGCCAGCCCATTCCCCCCTTAGTGTTTGTTGGCAAGACACAGTGAAAGCGTCCCCGAATTAAAGGCACAGTGAAACGACACTTGAATTCTCTGGGGAACAATTCTGCAATGATGGATAAACACGCTAATTACTCAGAATTTAACCTCCAGCTGCTGCTTTTCGGAGCTTTCTCCTCTCAGCCTGAGCATGAGGCCTGGGGTGGTGGACTCCCGGGGAGCTCTCGACCCCGGAGAGCCTCCCCACCCTACACAGCACCCGGGAGGCGGTTGGGGGAGGGACCAGCACATGTGCTCTGGAGCTAGCTGGCTTGAGTTCGAATCTCAGCTCTAGCTCTCATAACTTGTGGGCCTCCAAGCAAGTATTGCAACCTTGCTGTGCCTCAGGGTTTTGGTTTTTTTTTTAAGGATTTATTTTATTATTTTTGACAGAGACAGAGAGAGAGACAGAAAGGAGAGGGCTCAGAGCAGTCCCCATAGTTGTACGTCATTAGTTTTCAACATGGTCTTTTATTCCACACAGGTGGGCGGGGGCTGCACAGGGCAGGAACTGGGTTGGGGGCCTCCCGCATGGGAGGCATGTCCCCTCGAGCCAGGAACCAAACCGGGGTGGGGAGGAACCGAACTGGGGGCCTCCCACATGGGAAACACACCCCAGTTAAGCATATGGGTCCACATGGGCCGGGGCTGGGATCCAATCCTGGGTCCCCAGGGCTGTAAAGCGAGCGCTTAACCTGCTGAGCCATCCCAGCTTCCCTGTGCCTCAGTTTTATTTATTTAATTTTATCTAGAAAAAAAAAATGGTTACTGTGAAGACTAACTATGTTAACCTCTGTAAAGGACTTACGGATTCAGGCTTGTCTGTGCTGTGTAAGGAAATACTTGCTCTTACTATTACTATAAGCCCCCTGCTGATGGCCACCTTGCTGCCCAGCTCTCTGTCTGCAGGATTTACTGGTTCTTTTTCCTTTAGTGTCCCTATCGCCTTGCTCCAAACTCTTTTAGAGAACTTTGCATCTCACTTTTTCCAGAGCCTAATTTTAGCTCTCCTGAGGGAGAGTGCAGTGAGACACACTTGTAACATCTCCTAGGGTGTGAGTGGGGTCTGCCCGTCAAGCTCATTTAAGTATCAAACATTTAAAATGCCTCCTCAGTGCCAGGCCAGACCCAGAGAGCCGGGGCGGCAGCCTCCAATGAGACATGGCTTTTAGCTGCCCACTGCTCGCTTACGGGGAGGCGGGACCACAGGGCAACCATGTGCTGCAGTTTGGCACAGGAGTGGGTGGGTGGCATGACAGAATGAGAGGGTCCTGTCTGGCGGTGTCGCCACAGTTCCCCTGTAACCAGAGCAGCATGTGGCAGCATGCACTTTGGAATCCAACAGACACAGATTTTAATACCGGCTAAGCACCTTTGCTGTGTGACCTAGCATTTCACTGCTCTAAGCCTCAAGTTCCAACCCCCAAATGGGGGTCGTAATAGTTCTTAACTGATAGGATTGTTGTGAAAAATGAAGACACAGTCTCAAGCTCTGTCACCTGGAAAGCACTCCATCCGTGCCAGCCTATGTGACAGCGTTGATTTGCCGATGGATAACCTTCTCCAAGATGGAGTGGCCCACCTAAAGATATACCTCCCTCCCAGAGTTGTGATCATTGAGGGGATTGGAACAAATCACTTAGCACTTCGTGGGCACAAAACAATGACAGGTGACATTTGCTCAGGGCTCTCTTTGTCAGTGTTCCTCCTCTCTTAGCACCTGACTCACTTGGGGGACTGAGGGAGCCAGCTCCCAGCACCCCCCCCCCTCCCGCCAGATGGAACCCAGTTGGGATCAAAATTCCCCAAGGAGAGCCTTACAAGGAGAGTGTAGCCTTCAGGTCCTGTCAGCTCTGGGCTGCCCGGCTGGCAATGGCTCGCTGCTGATGGGCTCATTAAGAGCGCCAGCCAGATCTGATCTCCACATTTGGAGGTTTATTAATATCAGCTCAAATTTATCTTCCTTGATGGGAGAATGTTGCCAGCATCTGATAAAAGCAAAATGCGCAGCAGCCTTTTGCCAAGAGCCCTGCCCCTGTCATCAGCTTAGTGGCAGCCAGTGCAGCCGGCTGTGATGGGCGAATGAAGGTATGCGGGGAGGGGGTGGGGGCCTGAGTTTTATATCTTCCATGTGGAATTTGGACCTCAGACCTCCAGCAGCCCCCTTCCCCCAGTCTGGGCTGTGCAAAATTCCAGACCCGCCTCTGCCTCCAATACACAGTGCTCCCAATGAAACCGCCCGAGTTCCCTCCAAACACTCCCCTGAATTGCGCGGATCTTCCAGCCTAGAGTGCAACCACAGAAGAATACCAATGAGTGGCAGGAGTGGAGCTGGCTGCAGATGAGACAGAAATATGGTGGCAGCATGCACTAGGGCCTCCGCAAGAAGGACCGGAGGGGGAGATGCTGAGGAAATGGGTTTTTTAGCCCGTGTTAGTCGAATCAGCCACAGGTCCAAGGCCTTAGGCTGTGATGTGAAGGCAGTCTTGTTGTTTGCTGCACACCTGGCAGCGGGAAGCCTTAGGAGTTTGGGGAGACTGAGTTGATGTATGGTGCTGAGTGATAGGTGAAGGAGCAACTTAAGGGCATCCATAGTCCTTTATAAAATGTCCAGTGCTCTCATTTTATTAATGAGGACTTGAAGCCCAGAGAAGGGGAGCCATTTGCCCAGGATCACACAGCAGTAGTGGCAGGGATGGCTAGAATGGATGCCTAGATTTCTTGTCCAGCAGTCTTCCCACCAGGACATGTTTCTACCTTTCTTCCTTATGTGGTTAACTTCAGTTGAGCCCTTTCTACCTGCAACGCACCCTGCTGATCAATGGAGGTTTTCTGTTGAGCTTCACAACAGACTTGGGAGAAAGATGCTCTTGGTGCCTTAGTTGACACTTGGCATCATGGGGCTGGGAGAGTTTAAATGACTTGCCTAAAGTTATGGGCCACTTAACTGGTAGATTCAGGGCTCCAACCTAGACAGATTGCTTCAGAGCCTTGCTTGTAACCCACAGTCTAAACTAGTGCTTCTCAAACTGGGGTGTTTGGAGGAGCAGCATCAACCTGGAAACTTGTTGGAGATGCAAATTCCTGAATCAGAAATTGGGGGTCAGGCTAACCATCTGTATTTGAACAAGTGTGAGTTGGCTTAAGTGATTTAAGCCATAAAACTTCCAGGTTTATAGTGAGTCTTCCCATGGATCGTTTCTGCCTCTCAGCAGCCCGGCTTCCAGTGGACTCTTAACAGTGGGGTTCTTGAGGAAGCTGGAGATTGGCTCAGGGGTTAAGTGTGCCTCTGAGCTTGAAGACAGCAACATTGGCATTGCTGGGCCTTCTCTTGGCCCGAGGGGATTTTGAGAGTCCTGTCTGCTTTCATGCAAACTTGGACAATTTTGTCCAGTCAAGTGGAAAATTAACAAACCAGAAAAGAAGAGGACACAATTCGAGACCAAATGTTCATTGCAGCCAGGGCGCTGTCAGACTTCTAAGCATTGCTCTTGTGATGCCCTTACGAATCCCATACTGGAGATATTTTCTTCTGAATTCAAGGGCCATTTTTATCTTACACCTGCTAAGTGCCAGGCACTTTGCTTAGGACTGGGAATAAAAAGATGAAGGGATACGGTCCATGTCCACAGGGAGCCCACAGTCTAGTGTGATTGTCTAGTGATGGGATTCTCCATGGGGAAAATACAATGGCTTTTAGTAGATGCAGTTGATGATGTCTAGTTAATAGTATCATAAAAATAAATCCCCTGATGACTGCTGCATACTAATGAAGGCAGCACTTCCTTGATGGTGTGGGGTAGAAGAATTGCAGCCCACTGAAGGAGAGTCTGACAAGAACTTTATTATTTAATGAACCATGTCATGAACAGATGTGGTGTTAACCAGCTAGGATAATTATGCAAGTTGCATTATGTCTCTAGTAAATTGATTCTACTTTATTTGATTAGATTGATCCTCCAAAGACAAATTCTTCCACGTTGGGTTGGGGAGAAAAATTACTATTCAAAACTTTGGTTCTAACTTCAAAATGCTTCTGCTTTCAAGCCTTAAGAGGAAACACATAATAGTCACTATGTCATTATCAGCCCGAGAACCAAGAACAGACATATATTTGCAGTAGTTATGAGGGTGCTCTGTGCTAGACTATGGTTGTCTCGTAGTGAGCTGGCCCACAGGAGCAGTAAGGGACAGGCAGGAGACTGGGTGCACCTGTGTGTCACCTTCCTTTCCACATAACTAGTGCAGGCATGCTGCTGAACAGAATGCAAAGAAATGGGGTTAATGTGAAATTCTTCTCCGAACCTCATTCAGCCATTATCAGAATATTAAACACCATCTGGTGTCACTGTGGGCCATCATGCGTTAGTAGTTGAAAATGAAATAGAATAAAACAAAATGTCATAGTGCATGTCATTATACATAGTAAGTATTGCTTCATGAAACAGTGTTGTAGTTTGTGTGTGTATGTGTGTGTATGTCTCTGTGATAAGGTGTGTTCTGAACCATGCAATTCTCACAGCCAGCCTGTCTGTAGGTGGAACAGGTTGCTTCCAGATGAAATTCTTTTCTCATAACAAGAGGAGCCTAGAAAGGCTAGATTACTTATCCAAGATGTGGACTATAAAATAGTAACATCAGTAGCTTTTGAACTTATTAAGATAGCAAACACCTGGTACTCACACCTGTAACCCACAGACACAAGTCTGGCTTATCTGTACTTAACCTCACTATATGTGATGCACTCTGATCCACTCCACTCCACTTATTTCATTATAAAGTGATGGTCAGGCCTCATTAGATAGATCAATTTCGTGATTCAATAATGGGTTGTAATTAAAACACACACACACACACACACATCCCAGATTAGGTTACATTAAAATTCTCTTTCAGCACCCAAATTCTGTGAAGCTAATGTAAATCATGTCTGTAGTACTATGGTGCAAAATTGCATGTGCAGTAGGCTCCAAGATAAAATTGTTGGCTGACTGAAAATCATCTGTTTAAATTAATCACTCATTGATTTACTACCTCATTTATTCCATTCATTACTTGTCATTTACCAAACCAGCTACTGTGCTAGGTAGTGATGATGTAATGTATGTAAAGGAAATACAATATAGCCCTTACCCTCAAGGAGCTGATAGTTATAGGGACACTGATTAGGTTCCTTGGGTTGTGAGAGTCCTAGTCGCTGCCCGTTCTTGAATCCCCTTGGGATGGAGGACCCTTGAACTTTTTCTCTAGCACATTGTCCTTGATGTTCCTGGGCTATTTGGCTCTAAAGTCTTGGTCCAATAGCAGAGAGTTTCACATGCTTCAGTTAATAAAAATCAAACTCAAAATGAATATATACTAGAAAACAAAGCCTGACAGAGCTGTGGAGGTCCTGTCCCCTCTTGGGCCCTCACACAGTGATCAGGAGCCCTAATTACTTGTGCATTGATTCGTTTCCTGTATAGAACACTCATCCTGTGACCTGACTTGCAGGGACTAATAAAATGAGATTGTGTTGGCAGCTAAATCAGATTTCTCAGGTTTAGACCAGATATTTTCTAGGGTTTAGGGAAGCTCCTGATGTGAGACCTGGAAATGCCCTATTTAACCATTTTCCTGATGCATTAGAGGTATACTGGACCAGTGGGGGAGGGTGGGTGGGGCTGGACTTAAGGCTGCCCTCTAACGAGAATCCCATCCTCAGATGTCTCGTTCAGTGCTGACCTTTCTTGAGGTCCTGGACTTGAGGGCAGTTGGGAGGGCAGCCACATGTCAGTTTAGACCCCTGAGCTAATTTTTTCATGAATCTTTATTTTATTGCCCAGCAAGAGTACATACTTCTGGAAAGGAGCAGCTGGTTGACTAGGTCCCACCACTTCATGCCTTCTTCATACATAAAATGGGAACATGTATGTCCCCTTTGCAGGCTCATGGGGAGAGTTAAGTGACATCCTGGCCCCGAGTAAGAGCCATTACTAAGATGACCAACCGTCCTCCTTTAGGGAGGACAGTCCTCCTTTTGGAAGTTCTGTCCTCCCTCGAAAAGTGACCTCCTAGATGTCCTCCTTTTCGACTTGGGTTCAGTTTTTATCCACAGAACTACCAGACATTAAAACAGATGACAATTGTCTATTTGAAGAAGTTAGAAAACTGACTATTTATTTAAATTCTGAAAAATTGGTCGAGTGGGAAAATGAACACGTTGAAGTTGATAAAAGATGGGTGGAAATATTCAACCATTTAAAAAATGCACATATACCATATGAAAATTTACTTCTTCTAGTCCAATTTACATTGTGCTGCCCTGGCACTAACGCAGCAATTGAAAGTATATTTTCAATTGCTAATGATTTTTGGACAACTGAAAAATCAAGACTGAATGTTGATATACTAGCTGCAGCACTTGCTGTGAAATTCAATATGAAAAATAGTTCTTGTACGGATATTTCTAATATTTTGTTAGAAAATGACACATTAACAAATAATATTTATTCAATCGAAAACTATTCGCATTTAATTAATAGTTAATCATAATATGTCTGCGTTATCTATTGACTATATTATAATGCTTTCTGTTTAGTTATTGTAAAGAATAAATTTTTTATTTGCAATATTTGTTTCTTTAATTTATTTATGTCCTCCTTTTTGTTGGAAAAATGTTGGCCACCTTACCATTACCCTCTCCCACCAGTCCCCTGCCCCTCTCCAGAAAGCCAGCTGAGCACATGGCTTGTACCTCCAACCTCTGAGCTCCCTTTTCTCCTCAATCCAGCTCTGGAAATGCTTGTCAGTAAACCTTCTTCATTCTTCATCTGCGCTTCTGTCCTTCCTCTCTACCCTCATGTCATGCTGCAAGGGCCAGCAGCCAGAGGGCTGTACACGCTGCAGTTGGGGGTTGATCCCGAAGGATATCCCCGAGGTAGGAAGCAAGTGGCTGGATGGGGCACCATGCTATTCAGCATCACCAGTCATACTGTACATTCAGCGATCCCTAGGAGACCTGGATACCCCCAGGAATGTGTGTGATGGGTCCCCTGGGTTGATCTCAAGAACAGACCATTGCAAGGAAGGCTTATGGAATAAATAAGGCTTTGGTCTTTAAGAGGCACATAGATTCCAGTCCTGCTGAATTTCATGCTTCTTGATGTTTTTTTTATCACCGAGGGCTGCAAGCTGAGGCAAGGCCGTTCCCAATGGCTGGCCTGGTTAGACAAGCCACTGGCTCTTGGAACACTAGAGCTGTAAAACTTTTGCTGGATCATCTCTAGTCTAGATGTCTCCTGTTGCAGATAAACAGGCTGAGTCCAGAAGTGGGGCATGACTTGCCCAAGGTCATTGAGAGCTGCAACCCAACATGTGGGGTGGCAGCTGTCTGAGCTGCAATGGAAGAGGGCCTGTTGTACTTCTCCTTCCCTGAGTTGCCACTGTCTTCTCTTTGGTGTTCTTGTCTTCTCCTGGAGCCAAGAGACAGGGAGGCAAGAGCATCTATTGCCATGGAAACCAGAGAGCAGGCTGCTCTCCCCACTGGCTATAGCTGCTCTGACAGGGGCTGCTGCTGGTTCTGCTGCTGGGCCCAGATGAGGGCGCTGGGACCTGTCCCCATATTTGCCAGGAGGGGATGCTGGAGGAATAGCAGACATCTCACAGAAATTACACAGGCTTAGCCAGTGGGCCAGAGAGTGCATTGCAGCCATTCTTTTTGCTTTCTTCACCAGTTCATTGTCTATCAGAGATCCCTAACATCATTTAAGAATCTGTTTTAGAAAGAGATCAGCCTTGAGCAGACTCTGGTCCTCAGATGCCAGAGTTCAACTTTTGAACTGACCCAGCTCTGGCTGAAAAGGTCTGTTCATCAGACTTGCCAGAGGGAAATCTAAAATGAAGAGTTGGAAATGGGGGAGAGAGAGGATAAAAGAAATTTATTTTGCTTTCAGACATATTTAAGTAGCCTAAATCCTCCAGGAACTAAATTTGGGCTTTAAAAATCTATAGACTTTCCTGCTTATGCGGCACTGAAGAGCTCATGGGCTGAGAAGGGTCTTATTAGGTCACCTAATCCATCCCTCTGCCTCTGGGCCTATTCAGATCCTCCTTGTTTATAAAACTTTGTAGCGAAGGTGATTTCTTAAGCTCCCACCATCATTTGTTGCACCGTCTAGTAAGTGCTGATCTTGCCTGGAGCAGGGTCGTGTTCCTCCTGCTGCCTCCACAGCTTGTCTGTTTATGGGCCAAAACTGCTTAGAGGCAGCTGGAATTTTATGAAATGAGCTTGGACTTGGGCCTCCTGTCAGTGTTCACGTCTTGTCATTTCTACTCATAGGCAAAATGACCTTGGATATGTCACTTAACCATTCCGAGACTCAGTTTCGTAATCTGAAGAGGTTCATGTGAAGTTCACAGGAAGTAATACAGTAGACCAGGGGTGGCCAACTTTTCTGTATATGAGATCTACTTTTTATCTTAAAAGTGTGTCGCGATCGACTTGTTGGCCACCCCTGCTAGAGTATAAACTAGCAGGGGTGCTGCTAGAGTATAAACTCTGATACCCCATTTTGTCGGTTTCTTAGGATTGTATGTTATGATTTGACACTTCAAATCAGCCGGGCGCCGCAGCGGCGCCGCTCAAGTTATAAGAGCTACAATCGCTTCAAAGTCCATGGTACATGGAATTCCACCCCAGACATTGTGAGCGATCGACTATCGACCAAAATTGGCCTTGTGATCGACTGGTAGATCGCGATCGACTTGTTGGCCGCCCCTGCAGTAGACGGTCTGTTAACTGGAACTCAAGCAACTGGCCCTCTTAAGTGACCAGCAAAATCTTAAGCAACCAGTAAAAAGAATTTGCTTGAGAGTGCCGGTTGCTTGAGTTCTGGTTACTGGAGAGTCTATGTGCATAAACCTGGCACCAACCAAGTCCCATGGGAGCTGGTTAACTGAGAGTCTACTGTGCATGTAGATGTGGTAACACGGTACCTGACATTTTGTGATGCTCAACAAGTGTGCCATGATGCTCCGGGTTGGCCCGGGTGTGCGGTGATGTAGGCATGGATCAAGACCTCAGGGATTAACCCTTTGGTTGTTGGATCATGAGGTTGGTTGGGGGAATGGGGGACAGCAGGGGCGGCTGAGGGGGCATTCATGGGACATGGCCACTGGCTGTTCGTCAACCAATGTGAAAGGTTTTAATGTTTTTGAGGTCTGTTTGGCTGTCCCAGTGCATACTATTTAAAGTATCAGCTCTGGTAGTTTCTTCAAAGATGCCAAGCACATGTCTACCTCCACGTCTTTGTTTCTACCACCCTCACTGTCTTTTTGAACCGCACCTGTCAATGAAGACCCAGCTCAAATCCAACCTCATCCGTGAATATGACTCAGCTCCAAATCCATAAAGCCCATACCCTGTGCTCTTTATACAGCAGAAAAGAAAAGAAGAGGAAAGGTTGTTTCTCCAGGACCAGTTGAGCTATTGGCTGAGTCGAGCCACCAGAGCGCACTGGGCGAGAATCATAGATGGGGAAGCAGAGACTCTAGAGATGGGCAGGAGCTTGCCCCGGGCTGCTCCAGTCAGCAACCGGCCTCAAGCCCCCGGTTCCTGACTAGGCTTCTTGTCTGATACCCATGACAGAGGCTATTCCTAGAGGCTGGAATTAAATTTTTTTAATTGTTTTTGACAGAGAGAGAGAGAGACAAAGACACAAAGAGAGACAGAAAAAGGGGAGGGCCCAGAACAGTCTCCATAGCCGCAAGTCATTCGTTTTTTATATAGTTTCATTCCACAGGTGGGCACAGGGCCGAATAGGGCAGGAACCTGCCCAGGGCCTCCTGCATGGGAGGCACGCCCCCTGCGAGCTGGGGGCCTCTCACGTAGCAAGCACACCCTGGGCAGGAGCAGAACTGGGGAGGATGGGGCTTGCTCATGTGAAGCTCGCCCCTGAAAGAACCAACCAACTGGGGGCACACACCCCAGTTCAGCATATGGGGGCGGGATTCAGTTCTTGACCCCAGCACTGCAAACAAGTGAGTGCTCAACCCGCTGAGCCATCCCCTGAAGCCTGGAATTAGAACAGTTAGCTCCCACCCTGTACCCTTTCCCCCTGCACAGGCTGGTGAGCCACTCAGGGGAGAGGCAGGGAGGGGAAGTAGTGCACATTTCTTTTTCTTTTGTAAGAATGCACCTGCCAGTTGGGAAAACTGAAGCTGGCAGTCACTGTGGGTGAGGTCTCCCATCCAAGTCTCACTCTGGGCCTCATACCAGGGCTGGAATACTGGGGAAATGGGAAGTGTTGATGTCTTTCTTATGCACTTCCGGGGGAGTAGTGGTGGGGGGCAGGGGACTAACTTTACGCTTCATGCTGGGAGGCTGGCAGTTTTACTACTGATTGGATACCTTACTGGCTTAGTGGGACTTGGCTTTAAATGGAAATTCCTTAGACAGCCATGTTCTGCTGCCAGGGAGGAGCAGCCAGCCACCGAAGTACCTGGGCTAGAGGAACATCTGGAGGGGATTAGTCAGGCTGGGACGCTGAGATAAATGTGTGTGTGTGTGTGTGCACGTGTGTCGTGATCCCCTTCGCTGGCTGTGAATTTTGTTAGTGCACCATGGAAAAATCCTTCTTTAGGCAATCAGCAGGTGCAAAGATGCTGATGTTGGATCAGTTTTGGTCATAAGCATGATATGTATTCACTTGGTTGGCATATTGTTGACCTGGGTGGGGAAAATACTGTTGAGACAGCCAGGCTCCTTTGCGGTAAGGGACATCAGATTGCTCCCAGAGAAGGGGGGAAGAGTGTAGGATGGGGAGGCATGGTGTTTTGTAGCTCATAAGACCAGAGTTCAAATCCTGATTTTGCTGCTTTCCTGTTGAGAGGCCTTAGGTGGCACACCAACCAACATGTGAGGCTACTTCATTGGTAGGTGCTCAGTGTAAATTCTGGGTTCCTTCTCATGGGGCTTTAAAAGATAAACACAGCTGAGTATCTCAGGGAAAAATGGCCCATAGTTTTGGGCCTTCCAGCCCTGGACATCAGTGCACTCAGCACAAAAAAATGGTATGTATGACAGTGGAAAGACCCACCCATAAGTGACCCCTGATCTGTCACTTTGACCACTACTCAACGCTAGGAAGCTGCCTGCTGGCTTGGTTACTTTTCTGAGTTCTGATGAGGCAGCAGCTGGAGTCCTCTTTGCTGTTATCTGGAACAGCTGCTGGGATCTAATAGTGCACTTAGAGGAATTACCTGGGATCACAGCGAGCGTTAGGAGATGGGACTGCATTTCTGTAAACTATGCTAATGCTTGAGAGTAAGACAGCAGAATCTTGCTTCCCACAGTGGATGAGACAGAAAAGGCCCAGCCTGTGATTGATTGTGCTGTAAATATGAGCAGTAATTTCACCTGGATTGCATTTAGCATGGGACAGGTTGGATGTGTGTGAAAATGATTAGCAGGGTCTGTTGGGGGAACTTCTTTTCAGATCAAATGCTCAAGGAAGCCAGCATCTCTAGATACCTAGGGAGTAACAGCCATCCTGGCCAGTACATGAGGACGACAGTGGACAGCACAGTGCTCCGAGCCTATCCCCCTGCTCTGTCTTCAGTGTTTATCTGGTGTCACCATGGTTCCGTTGGCATCTCCTCTTCCAAGCTCAGATGTTCTTCTCTCAAGTCAATCAGCTCCATTTCTTGATATTTAATTTGCACTCTCCTGTGGCATCACAGTGCTGCGTGTACTGTGCTGATCTTCTAGTGGCTTCTTTGGAAATGTGATGAATAAATGTGCAATTAGGGATGCTGGGATAGCTCAGCAGGTTGAGTGCTTGCCTTGCAACTGAGAGGTCTGAGGATTGAATTCTGCCCCCGGCCTGTGCAAACCCATATGTTGAACTTGGTGCAACTGGTAATTGCTTTGATGCTGGTGAAGGTTCTTGCCTCCCATGCGGGAAACTCCCAGTTTGGTTTTGCTTGGCATGTTGAATGAAACTATGTCACAACTAATGATGTACAGCTATGGAGACTGTTCTTGGCCCTCCCCACCTCTCTCTTTCTCTCCCTCTCTCTGTTCCCTTCTCTCAAATAATAAAATAAATCTTTAAAATGGTTTTCTCATCATGTTAATTCTCTTTTTAAAAACTCTTCCCTTGTCCCCATGTACGTAGAGGAAAATCCAATCTCTCTATCATCGGTTGTCTGCTCCTCAATGTTTCTCATTCTATGTACTTATCATGTAACTTCACAAAACAAAACAAAACACAATTGACCTCTACCCATGCAGATGCCTCTGCTGTCACCTCTCTCCATGCGTGTCCCCCACCTTATGCCTTGTTTCATCCTATTCATCCTTCATGGGCATCATCTCTTAGCAGCCCAGGATGGCTGCTGTCGTTCCAGACCTCACTGCTTGGCTGTACTTGTCCTTCACAGAACCTTATGAATTGCCATGTTATCTGTGGAGCTTTTGTTGTTTCTGTTTGATGTTTAATGTCTATCTTCTTCTGTCCTCTTGTAACCACCCACCAGGTCCCCGCCGGCAGGAACTGTCCTCATCTTGTTGGCTCTAGACCTAGCACAGAGTCTGTAACTCATCTGCCCTCAGGACATGTTTGTAGAGATTGTGGGGTCCCCTGGGTTTCCAGAGCTCCGTCACAGGTTCCTGCTGTGACCCACTGACCAGGGGACTGCTGGCGGTGAAATGAGCTCCAGGCATTTCAACCAGGTGTTTCTGTCTTTAGATGAGCTTTATGCCCAGGTGTGTAGCAGAAGAAACTATTTCAGCTCATAAACTGAGCAAATTGATTGTGGAAATCAGTGGGAGAGAATAAATATCAATCCTCATGATGTCATTTTATGGGCTGCTTTATAGATTATAATCACCCATTTAGAATTTGCAGGCTATTAATTTTGTTTGCGGAGAGCCAGGACTCTTAGGGACAGAATTTACAGGCCTTTGTTGTCAGACACGTGGAGCTAGGCCTTCAAGCCCTGAAAGGTTTTGCAAAGAGAAGGAGAAGCAGTATTTGAGTGGGTGGGGCTCAATAGCTTTTCCTTTAGTTTTCTTTCTGGACATAATTTTAAAAATACTTTGAAAAATGTTGGTTCACTGTTTTATTATTTTGATTCTACCCTAGTCTCTAGGCCCCATCTTCCTGGAAGCCAAGTGGTATGTGGATTTTTGTGTCTAATACTTGGCAAAGAGAGCGCCCCTCTGAGAGCTGAGGAGGCCTGAGGAGGAGCATCCCTGGGTCAGATAGAACTGGGTGGGCTCCAGCTCTACCCGGCACTTGTGATCCTGAGCCAGTTTTGTTGTGAAAATTTGACCCGTCCTCTTGTCTATAAATCATGACCACTGCCCCCAGCCTCCCAGGATGATTGTAAAGCTAAAGGATATAAAATCGGAACAGCACTTGGTTCTGGAAAAGGGCGGTAGGTGATCAAAAGATTATGACAATTGCTGTTTTAAAGTAAGCCTGGTACGTGGGAACAAAGTGAAAACTAAAGAGTCATGATACTTGGTCCTGACTATTACTGACATGCTGGTGACCTTGGGCAAATTAGTCAGTCTCTTTGGTTCCAGATTCTGCATTAGTGAAATGAGAGGTTTGGTTCACATGACCTCAAAGATGGCACTACTCAAAGTGTGGTCTGTGGAGCAGCATCAGCTGGGGTTTGTTAGAAGTGCAGATTCTTGGGCTCCACCCCAGACCCCTTGTCTCAGAAACCCTAGGGATGGGGCCCAGCGATCTGTGCTTTAACCAATTCTCCAACGGTGTGTGGGCCCAGTGGAGTCTGGGAAGCATGACTCTATGACAATGGTTCCCCACCTTTCTCCATGTGTGTACTCTTTTAAACCCATTTCTATAAATGGGACCCTTTGTTTTTAAAACAGCTGTTTTTAAATACTGACACTTTCATTCAGTGCTTACCTTAAGGTAAAATAGTGGAAATGAGGTAATAAGTAGGGAAAGAAAAATTACTACACTAAAAGTACACACCACAGATTTAGTTTTATAATATTCATAACATAGTTGCATATTGTTCCTGATTATATTTACGTACCCCTGAAGGGCCCAGCATGTACCCCCGGGGTACGTGTACCACTGCTTGGGAACCAATGCTCTATGATAACTTATGGCTCTCACACATCATGTCCCATCTGGGATAGTCACCCTGCAGCCTTCCTCTTTGGGGTCTTAGACCACAGTGACCTTTGGCAAGAGAAGAGCACAGTATCCTAAATCAAGACCCAGTGGGGATTTGAAGCAGGTGGCCTCATGCAGTATCTGTGTGGTTCCTTCTCAGTGTGATGGCCTCTTCCCCTTCCTTGCGCAGTGACCGTGGCCAAGTTATTCAAACCCCTGGACTCCATTTTCCTCAGCTGTCATATGAGAGGGTTCTAGTACCTTCCTGTGCGAGGTTGTTGTGGGGAGTATGTGGGTTACATGAGAAAAGTGCTTGTAGGGCCTGCATGTAAGCAGTGCTGAGTGTGTTAGCTGCAAATATCACCACTAGTGTCCTCCTTCTCATCCATCGTGGCTCCCAGAATATAACTACATAGGACTGAGTAAGGTGGAAGGTAAGGGACCTGAACTGAAGTTCCCTCATTTGCTCTGTGAGTTTGGGCAAGTCATTTAAGCTTAGAGAGGTCAAATGTCCCCCTCATTAACAGGGGACTGTTTATTTTTTTGGTTGGTGTTTAGTGTCTGCCAAGGGCTGCCCCAGGGCCAGGCCCTGCGCCTGTGGCAGGAGGAAGGGGCACGTGGTCCCTGGCCTCACTCTGCTCATGTTCTCTGAGCCCTGGGGTCTTTGTGGGATTTGATGAGATCATAAATGAGCCTGTCATGGTTGCTTATCATCATGTTACCAACACAGACACCAGGTATGTCATGGAGTTAAACATCGTTGACTGCTTCTTTGCTGAGTGTTTTGGAGCTTTATTTATGGGAGTTAGGCTCTGATAGGCTTATCAGAGAGGGGGTGCCTGGACGGCACCAGGTGCCTGTGGGGAGATACTATATAAATGCTTCAAGACGGCACCCCTCTGTGTTTTGGGCAGTCATTGGAGGTGACCCTCAAAAAGCTCATGTGAAGAGGAGCCAAGACACTTGTGTCCACCGTGACCTCTTCCTTTTCCAGGTCTTTCCGGAAGTCTTTACTCTCTGCTTGCACAAGCTCTCTCTTAGAGGTTTCTTTGGAGCCTCGATTAGGTGCACCAGTGCATTCGGTGCCTCTGGAGTCTGCATCAGACAGGAGGCCGGAGCTGTGGGGAAGGGAGGGAGCGCAGGTCCTTTAGCGTGGCATCTGTGGGATTTGTCTTTGAGAAGCTGCTTTAAATACTTACTGTGGGAATTGCAGTTGGCCTTGCCCTCAGCCTGATTGTTATGCGGATGAGGTCTGCCTGTGGGCAGTTAGAGGTAGAAGTCAATGACATTTCCTCTCAGGCCATATTTGAGTTGCAGCAACCTTATCAGTCTCTGGGGTCCCTAACAGCCAGCTTCTCCTGGGGGAAGGCACCTAACTGTCAGAGCTGCCCTTCCCCCTGAGTCTCAGACAGCACTCTCTGAGTTCAAGTTTGGGCTCCAAGCGCTGAGAAGGGGCGTGTTCTTTCTGTCAGTGTAGAGCTTAGTGAGCAGCTGCTGTGGGCCCAGCCCTCTGCTAGATGGAGGGGGTGGGGCACGGTGGGCTCTGCCTGCCTCAAGTGTGTCCTTTAATTGGTGAGATGTACCTAAGTCCCAGGAAGTAAATGTTACTGTGTATACAAGGTGGAATGTCATTTAGGACTAGAGTGGTAGGCAGAGGTAAAAGGAGGGAACCTTGAGCACTGGGGGTAAGCCTTCGCGGAAGGCTTGTCTCTGTAGCTGGGCCTGAAGAATGGCAGGACGAATCGGCGAGCTTTTCACGGAGAGAAAAACACCTGGATAAAGAGCCAGGCAGACATGCAGCGGTTGTTGACTCCATAACCAGAGCACGTGTGGTGGGTGGGCCAGTTCACAGAAGCAGGTGGACCATCAATATCGGCTCTGTTTTCAATCCTCGCATGGACTGAACTCAGATTGTAAGTTTTCATCTTCTTGTTGATTGGGGATGTGGGAGGCGGGGGGCTGCTCAAAGTTGAGCATAACTGTTGGGTCTAAGAAAGCATCTAACCACAGGCTTCCAGCCGCTACTGGTGTGAGCATCTGGTCCCTGTTGAGATGCTGGTTGCGACATCCGATCCATGTGGACTTGGAACTGTGCTGCACATAGATTGTGGGAACCCCTGGGCAGGTAGAAAACTGTATGGGTGGTACCTCCTCCCAGGGTGTTGTGCAGCACCCCCGACCCCACCCTGACCAACCTTGGCCTCTTACGGCTGCCAGGAGCGTGTGCATCTCTTCCGGGTAAGCCCACATCTTCTGCCTACTTCTCTTTAATCTAGAGAAGGTCTCTCCCTCTCTTGGTTGCCCCCAAGGGCTCTCACTAGCACTCCTCTCTTCCATGAACCCCATTGTATGAACCAGAAGAGGAGCCCTTGTCATCAAGCCACCTGTTTTCAAGCTGTGAAAGTCCCCTGGGTAAGACTACCTACTAGGTGTGATGAGCAGCAAGGACAAACGTAAGATGGCACTTCTGGAAATTATCTTGCCACACATTTTAGATACAGAAGGTCAGGAGTAGTACCTTTAAGTAGTCAAAAGTCAGTCCTACCCTTTGGGCAAATATTAACTGTTTGCTTGGGGCTGCCCTCAGTTGAAGTATTGAGTCCCTCAGAGGCCAGGAAGGGACAAGATCAGGCAGCAGGCAAAACAACACCACCTTGGAGTGGTGCTCAAGACAAAAGCAAATATTTCTTTGACCATTTACCCCAAATGCTCTCCCATAGTCATTTTACCATCTTAGCACACATGGGCTTGGCCTGGAAGACCCGTTTGCCAGAACCAAGCAAACAAGAAGACAGTCCTTCTCTAGTTGGCTGTCAGAGTTCCCTGCTCCTGGCCTCAGGGACCAGCCTGAAGGATCAGAGCACAGTGTAGAGACACTGACCCTCGGGGTCCCTCTTCTGTGGGGGCAAACATAGGGGTTGTGACTCCGAGAGGGGAACAGTCTTGAGTGAGACCACCAGAAACCTCAGAGCACCTAAGGCATGCTCATGGGCTACTGCTAAGCAACCACAGATGGCAAGATAACAGGATTTGTCCAATCCCTTGCTAATGCTATTCAGTCATTCTCAAAGATGCTTTTAGTTGAGGAAGACACCTGCAGGGTGAGGATTGCAGGCTCATTCTTTTTCTTCCCCATTTTCCCTTCTTCTGTTTTTCCTTTCATATTTCTGGAAGCTGAGGTAACCCAGTTCCCTGAGCAGAGAAAATCAGGCATAGCTGAGGTGTGGTTTGAGGAACCGGTAATGAACCCATGGCCCATGAACATGTCCTCCCATTGATTCCTCAGAATTGGTCTAGAATGCCCATGTTTGGTAATCCTTTGAGTCAAGGCATGAAAAGATCTGTTACAGTGCCAATTTTATCTCTGAAGAAGGATGATAAACTAACTCATTTAATATGACAAGCTGATAATGTCTTAAAGTCAATAAATGGGGCTAGACATGAGTAGATTACAATTTTATAAAGAGACAAGGGACTGTTTAATGGCAAGGAACAAAGACCCTGGCACATGCCTCCATGGGTTCAATATTTAGAATTTACTAGATTGGACAGGTTTCTTAGCCTCTTTGTTCCTTAGCATTTTCATATATAAAATATGGACAGTAGCAATACTTATATCTTAGGGTTATTATTAGATAAAACTCTTGCATTAACATGTTTTTAACACTTGATGGAATATAGTAGGCACTACATAAGTGTTTGCTAAAGTTTTTACTGCCTAAGGATACTGAACTTGTCTCTGAAGACCTAAAACTAAAATTGTGCATTTTCCCAGGATTGCATGGATTTTAAGAAGCCAGTCGCTTCAGTATAAAGGAATGTGGCCAAGACACTTTGATTGGGTGACAAGAACCAAGGCGGGCTGGTGAAAAATGTCTCTATCAGTGCCCATTAGAATACTCAAGGAACTTTTGTTTTTTTTTTAAGATTTATTTTATTGTTTTTGACAGAGAGAGAGACAGAGAGAAACAGAGAGAAGCGGGAGGGCCCAGAGCAGTCTCCACAGTTGTACAGCATCAGTTTTCAACATGATTTCATTCTACACAAGTGGACGGGCGCTGCACAGGGTGGGAGCCAGGCTGGGGGCCTCCCGCATGGGAGGCATGCCTCCCTTCATGCCAGGGGCAGAACTAGGAGGGTGAGAACTGAAGTGGGGGGGGGGGGCTCCCGCATGGGAAGCATACCCCAGTTCAGCATATGGGTCCCTGAGGCTGCAAAGTGAGCGCTTGACCCACTGAGCCATCCCGGCTTCCCTTCAAGGAACTTTTAAAAATCCCAATGCCTGTCCCACCCACACCCCCATATCAATGAAATTGGAATTTCGAGGCACGGAGCCTGCTCTTTAATATTTTCAAAATCTCTCCCAAATGATTGGAATGCGCAGCCAGGGTGTTGAACTAGTGGTCTACAGTTTCATGGGTCTTACAAAAATTACCTTGTAATTTTATGAAAATAGCTTCTATACCTCAGCCCAGCTATGCTGATTGCATGAGTTGGGGCTTAAAGTTTTAGGCAGCTCCCCAGAGGCTGATGCCACCAGTCTGCAGGCCACACTGAGGGGCAAGGTTGGAGCACAGAAGGAGGGACTGTATTATCTCTGGTCCACACTGGAAGGGTGTGGAGGCCCAGGGGCATGGGGGATTTAGCCTTACTCGCATCATTTGTGGATTGCTCTAGAATGGAGGTAACAGGTGGGGAAAGAGATGGTGGTTTGTAGTAGACCTTTGTCACAAGTCCTTTCAGTCCATTCAGAAAAATGCCTTCAGTAGGTTTCCTCAGTAGGTTACTGGGAATCCATTATGAGACAATGATTATTAAACATCTACAGCCAGGGAGGCCCTGAGGGAATAAAAGAAACACAATACTTGCCCTGAAGGGGTTTGCAAGATAGACACCCTTGGAAAGGGGGATGCTAGAGCCGGATGAGAGTGCTGCTTGGAGATATTACTGGAGCGAATGAGCAGGGATTCTTGTTCATGCTTCTATGAGCCATCACAAATGAACTCGCTGGATGCTCATAGTGGAGTGGATACTATTTACATCTCAAAGATGAAGAAACCAAGGCCAGAGAGGTTAGGTAACTTGTCCAAGGCCACACAGCTTGGACGTGGTGGAACAGGGACTTGAACCCAGCATTGGTCACAAGACAGTATTAGTTAAGTGTGGGAGGGGGGAGCAATACAAGAATGCCCCAAACAGAATTCTCAATTAGAGCTTGTGGCCTTGGGAGAAGCACCTCATTCCCAGGGTCTGGGTCTGTGGGTGGGGAGCAAGTTGCTCCACCTTTTGGTGTAAAGAGGCTTGGAAGTCAGAGAGGCCAGGGCCGAATCCCAGGTCTGCTGTTTATTTCTCTGGTTACCGTGTGGGAGTCTGACTATGATTCCTGCCTCCCGGTGACTGTGAGAAGGAAGTCCAATGAGAGAGTACCATACATGTAGAGGGTGCACCCCAACCCTGGTACGCGGGGCACCCTTAATATGTGGAGCTCCTCTCCACTTCACCCATGGTGACCTCTGCTCCCAGATCCTGGACTCTGGGACCAGAGGTCACCCCACGGGGCTTTAATTGGCTTGGATTTGCCATCATGTTCCCCAGGCTCATGGGGACTCTGCTTTCAGAGGGTGGAAGACATTAAACTGTTGTAACGTGTTCCCATTTCGTGATTTAATAGCTTTTGGATGCCTAGTGTAGCTTTTGCCAATTTCTCAGAGAATTAAACATTTAGTACCCAATCAGATGTTTTCCAGTGCTAAGTACATGTGGAAATGTATGCGCACACTCTCTAGGGGGTCAATTAAAGTGCCATCAAAGCCCACTCACACGAATTCTCCTCTGATGTGGGGTAGAGTCTTTGTGGTGGTGAAATGAGTAATGTTTATAATTTGCCAGAGTGTAGCTGTGAAAGGAGAAGATGGAGGGGAAACAAGGTCTGCAAGAAAGAGAGACGCTTGGCATGGACGCAAGAGGAGTAACAAAGGGGAAAATATCCCTCAAAAGTGCATCTGCTATACCTAGACGCAGGTTTACCCAACATGTTAGAAAAATTGTGCTTCTGATGATATCTTTACTGTTCACCGTGTCTTATAGAATCAAGCCAGCATTAAAATTATCTCCCATGCTCAGCATGGTTGGTTTTGAGCATTAGATCATTTGTAAGTCAAAAGATTTCTGCAACATTTAAAGTAAGTTAATATGCAGGTATCTGAGCTTAGCTGGCTAGGAAGAAGGATCATTTTAAAGGTAGGTTTCTCAGCTTAAAATTGCCTTTAAGGTATTATCCCCATCTCAAAACACCCGAGGCCCTGCCTGAGGAAAAACCTCTCCTTTTCTATAGTGTTCTGCGACCTAAGCTAGTGAGGGCTGCCGTTTTCCTGGAATTCAAGAGGAGGCTGCTGGCTACTTGACGGCTATAGGTCTGGGGAAGGGAATTTAGACGTGAGCAGAAGATGAGACTGACTGGAGTAGCCCGTGGCTCTCAATGCTGGCTGCAGGTTACGATGTTCTAGGAGGCTTTTAAGAATTTGATGCCTAGGCCCTAGTTCCACTAATTAAACCAGAACCTCTGGGGGAGGCCCAGCCCCCAGGATCCCAGGGAACAGTTTGGGCTGAGCACTATTGGACCTCATGCTCACTCAGGTCCTCCGAGTTCGGGTTCAAAACATCCGGGGTGGGGGGAGTGGGGTCCAGAGGCCCTGGGGAAAGGAGGAGATGCTGGCTTAGAGTGCACCTGCATTTCCAGGGGTGTTAGTAGAGGCCAAGCTGCAAAGTTCCCCCAGAGGAAGGGAGCATTGAACACTGCATCTGTTGGCGTGCAGGAAATGGTAATTAACAGATGATATCTCCTTGGTTCTATAATAAAATACAGTGGTTAGTAAGATGCACCGTTGAATTTAATAACTGCTTTTTTGGAAGATAGGGCTAGGAGAAAACTCTCTATTAAATATGAATTGAAATGTGCATAGATATTGCAAGCTATCTGTCAACCTCACAATCGTTATAGGTTAGAAGGCGTGACTCTTGGAATAAAACTAATAGCCTAGTGATAGAGTGCTTTGCAAAAATGTTCTTATTTAATCCTCACGATGAGCCTAAGGAAAGAAGTGCTATTCTGGCCCCTGCTTTATGGGAGAGGAAGTTAAGGCACCGAGAGGTTAAATAATTTGTCCAAAGTCCCGGAGCTGGTCAGCAATGGAGCTGGAGCTTGAAGTTTGGTTTTCAGAAGTTAGCCCAGAAAATGTGGTGAGAGCCAAGGCTGTCTGCCTCGGTGTAGCCACCTGTGGAGGTGGCTGTTCCTAATCAGGGCCCTGAATACCCCAACTGCGTGGTTGCTCCTATTGTGCCCTGCACAAGGGGGCCTGGTTGAAGAAATGAGTGGAGATTGGAATCCAGCTTGAGGTTCCCCACTAGGCCCTGTGCTCAAGGGGTTGCTCTGCTTCTAATTCCATAATGACCAGTGGAGCCCCAGGGGACAGGAGCTGACATGGCTGCACCGAGGTGAGTGGAGAGCAGGGCTCCCCTCCCTTCCTGCGGCTTTTTTCCCCACAGCTTCCTGAAGAATCATGATGGCAGAGGAAGAGGGAGAAGAATCAGAGGTCCTGGTAGCTCTGGGGCCGTGGAGGCTGTACTTTCAGGACACAAGTCTCTGCTTTCCATGGCAGTTGCTCCAATAAGCCAGCTGGGTGGGAGCGGGAGAGGGGCAGGCAGGCAGAGCGGACGGACACTGCAGACACCGACAGCTCCAAATCCCTGAGCCTGGTCCTGCCTGCGCAGGGTTCACCTCGGTTTTTCCTTTTCTCCAGCTCCTTGTCGGGAAGGCAGGCTGTGCGTCTTAGGAGCTACATTCCAGAATGACCTGGGTAATGGAAAGTACAAAAACAACTTAAACATCTTTCCAAAGCTTGATGACTTACACGGACGTCTCAGGAAGCATCCATTTGGACCTGGCATTTGAAATAACATTTCGGGCTCCCTGGAAGAGGGCTGCAGGCGTGGGCCAGATGGGAAATCCAGACGGTGGCCTGATGAGGGCAGTCCTTTATGTTGCTCATTCAGGCTGTCAAAGCAAGCAGCCTCCTCAGGACCCTTACCGCATGCCCTAAAAGGTTGCTTCCTGGGGAAAATTTTAGATGGGGGGAAATGTTATGCAACACATGCAGCATTTAGTTGGCATTAGCAGACGGCTGTTTAAAAGAAGGGCATAAGCAGCCCTCTAGGTGCAGCGAGCAGCTCAGCAGTCTCATAAAAGAAGGACCTGGTGGTAGCAGGAAGTCAGGGGTGGGTGGGGGTGTTGGAAGGTGTGGTCCCCATCACATTCCCAAAGTCACTCCATTTCCGCATGCAGTCTCAATGAAAATAGTCTGAGGGCTCTGCACGTGCAGGTTCAGAGAGCCCCCGGGCTCCTGTGTGCAGCAGAGGCGTGTGACTGTAGAACCAGCGCTGGGGAACATGCATGCACGGAAAACACCACCACCAGCACAGTCAGTGCTCCAATAAGTTGGCTTGTTATTCCTTAAACAGGAGGCCCCTGTGGCACTCTGGGAGTCCGTGGGTGCCTGCAGGATGGGTGTCCGGGAGCATTGTGCTCAGGCCAGCCCCTGCCCCACTGTCCACAGTGAAGACCTCCTGCAGACCCCCCCCCCCATTTCCCTGTGGGATCCCAGTCTGGCTGTGGCTTGGGTGGCTGTCACTCCAGTGAGCACTGACAGAGCCACTCCTGTCTATCCCTGCTGTCCCTCAGGCAGGGAGTGTCAGGGAACCTTAAATGAGGGGACCTTTGGAGACACTTGACATGGTTGGTCCTAAACTCCTCTGGCTTTTGGAATCAGCTGGGGATATTTCTCAGTAGAGAGCACCCCTCCCACTTGTCCCTAGGATGCCATCAGTGGCTGCTCACTTGTCTTTGTTGATAGGCTGTTCGTGCTTTAGCAGGGCACACTGAGTTACAGTCATTGTCATGATTCCTGGAGCTGGTTTGGCTGTACAAGTAGAAGTTGCTAGAAGGGCCTGCCATGGGAGAAATGGTGAGCGGAGGGCTTTAGGATCAATAACCATTTGCTGCCCTATGGGTTAGTTCCCACTGTTTGCTGAAGGCTGGGCCCACTGTGTGCAACCATTTGGGGGACAGTAAATGCACAGATCTCCTCATTTGGGTTTACCCCTGTGAACCCAGGCCAAAGGAATTAACCGGAAGAGGAAGAGCATCTTGTATTTTCCATGCCAAAGAGATTCAGGTCATGGGAACAAAGAGGCTGAGAAATGAGAGAGCAGATAGAACCTGGCTGAAGAAGGAAGTGCCTTTTTATTTATTTTCTCTCCTTTCTCTCCTAGGTAAAGTCCATCTCTTTTGTACCATCTGTCTTAGAGTGTAGCCAAATTAATTATGTGTGTATTTAGAGCTTTGTTAGCCTTGCCACCCAACATGGGTATAGTGCCTTACATTTACAAAGTGGGTTCACATACTAATCTCCTTTGACTTAATGAGATGATGATTCAGCGGGTTATAAATCATCAAAACAGCACCATGCACTATGCATGACAGCCACAGAGTTTGGGTGAACCTGTCAGAATGAAAGAAAATGATAAAGGCTGTGTTTCCCAAACAGAAAAAGAGACTAGCTGTAAAGTTTCCATTGAGGTTCTTGCAATTTTATTATGTTTTTAGCTTGTAAGACATTTAAGAATTTTGACCACAACATCCTGCAAATGTAATGTGAGTTGAGACAATTGATTGGGCTTCACATTGTATAATGTGGGGTGTGATAGGGCTACCTGGTTTGGCTCTATTCTTGGGACAAGGGACAGTGGGACTCTGTCTTGGTTGTTGTTATTGTTGTTTTTTTTTTGTTTGTTTTGTTTTTAAGATTTATTTTATTGTTTTGACGAGAGAGAGAGAGAGAGAGAGAGAGAGAGAGAGAGAGAGAGAGAGAGAGAGAGAGAGAGAGAGAGAGAGAGAAAGAAAGGGGAAGGGCCCAGAGCAGTCTTCATAGTTGTATATCATCAGTTTTTGACATGGTTTTATTCCACACAGGTGGGTGGGGGCCACACAGGGCAGGAACTGGGCCAGGGGTCTCCCACATGGGAAGCACACCCCAGTTCAGCATATGGGTCCACGTGGCCCGGGGCTAGGACTTGATCCTCAGACCCTGGGGCTACAAGGCAAGCACTCAACCTGCTCAGCCATCCCAGCAGCCCCCTCTGTCTTGGTTTTGTAGTTCTCTGGAAGCCAAAGGAAGGCTATGATTGTAAACCTCACTTCTCACTATTTCCTCTGTATCTCAGTAAACCTAGGTCCTCAGCCTTATAGTGGGTGGTGATCTTAACTTCTTGAGCAATGACACAAGTTTGCACCCTTCTTAGATGTCTTAGGTGCAGTCAAGTGACTGGCTCAAAGGCAGAGGGAAGTTCACGGTCACGAAAAAGCTTTGTTTATCTCCACATTAGTCCCCTAGACATTCCTCTTACATTTTATAACTGCCATTAAGGAGGTTGGCGGGTAGGATGTCTCATCCATTTCCTTCCTATTGCCATGTCATCAGCCTGACAAATGACAGTGACACATGCTAGGGTAGAGATTCCTGTATGTCAAGAGAGTAGCAATTAGGCCAGATGGATGTGAGTTCACCCCCGTGTGGGGCTGGGGATGGTGGCTCTATCAGACTGACTAAGGGAGCTGCTTGTCATTCATCAGACTTTACTGTAGCCAATAGTGCAATGGGCAACCTGTTGTGTCTCCAGCAGATGGATCTGCCAGGGCGGATGAGCCGCTGTTTGGGACAGGCTTGTTTGACTGTCTCCCTTCTGATGCATGAATTAGGCTTTTAAAGGTATATTCCAGTATTAGCTAAGGACTGCTGCTCTAACAAATTGTCACAAATTTAGTGTCTCAAACCAGCACAAACTTCTTATCATACTGTTTAGTGTCATGGGTTAAAATGTAGGAGGCAGCAGGGCTAGGCTCTAGGGGAGAACCTGTCCCCTGGCCGTTTCCAGCAGCATCTACGTTCCTTGACTCGCGGCCCCTCCACGTCACTCTGACCTCTGTTCCTGTTGTCACATCTCCTTCTCTGATCCTCCTGCTTCCTCTTCTGAGGACCCATAGTTACACCTCCTGCCCACCCGGATAATCCGGGATCATCTCCCCATCTCAAGATCCTTAACTTAATCACACTAGCAGAGTCCCTTTGGCCAGGTAAGGTACCGTTCACAGGTTCTGGGGATTAAGATGGGGACATTATTTTTTTTTTTTGGGGGGGGGCATTATTCTGTCTACTACAATTTCCACCCAGTGATTTTGCTGTTTTATTTACCAAAGCCTCAAGGAGCACTGTATGTGTTCTTAAAAACATATACTTTTAAAGGGATAACATATGTACTTGCAAGAAAAGAAAGAAAGAAACCATATAAAAACAGATCTACTTAACAATGTCTTTTCTCACCCCTGGTTTCTAGCTCTCCATTTCCCTTTCTCAGAGGTGAAAACTGGGTTTGTTAACAATTTCTAGTGCAACTTTCCAGTAAGAATCCATGCATATGCAAGTATATATGTACACACATGTGCGTGTTTACATATAACTGTCCCATGTTTTAAAAACAAATGGTAGCTCATTTCACACCACTGGATTTCTTAGTGATCTGGTCATATCAGGATTTATAGACCTGCCCACTTTAACAGCTATACAGTGTTTCATTGCATGAGTATATCAAAATGTAAGTCACCAGCCCTTACTCAGAGACCTCATGGTTGTTTCCAAGTTTGACTGTAACCAACAGTGTAACAGAAAATGCCTTCTTACATGCGTCTTTGCACAGTATGCCTATGGGGCAAAGACCTGAGTGGCATTGTTGTGTGCCCGGCTATGTGCATCTTACACTTTGATAGTTATTGCCACATTGGCTTCCAAGAGGAACATGTCAGCATGCATATGCAGACCGTGGCATCTAGATGTAGCCCAACACTACACTGAACACAACCCGGCTGTGCCTCTCACTGATCGCCTCGGTGGTACCTCACTGCAGCCCTTTCTCTGACCACATCTACCCTCGTGGAGGGATTTACAAGTCCCCCCACCCCAACCCCCCAAGTGAGTCACTACAGACCTGGACCCATAGCTGCGACCAGGATGGACATGCCATTCAAAAAGATATTCAAGAAGCGGCACATTCCAGGATACTATGTTAAATGCTAGGGACATAGCACTGTGTCTCCATTGAAAGCCATTGACTTCTTTTGTCTCTTCCAATGGCTGGAGCCAGATAGTGTCAAGACTCTGACATGAGTAGTGGGGTGGAAGGCTGTTCTGGGAGGAGCAAACCTGAAAGACACAGCGTGTTTGCCTGAGATGGCAGCGGCTCTGGCTGGGGCCAGAGTACTTGGTTATGACACAGCTATTGTTTGTAAAAGAGATTTGATGCTTCATCAGAGAAAAGCTGTGTACAGAAACCCGGCACAGAGTTCTTAATGGCATTCTGATGAAAGGAGCAAACAACCTAAATGCCAGATTAGGAGCATTTTGGGGAAGAATGGGTGATGAAGACTGCATTTCTATTTTGTCCTTGCTCTCAGCCTTGCTTGGCAGCACACATTTGTCACTTTGAGAAAATGAGAAAGTGTCAAGAACTGGAAGCAAAGCAGAGCATAGAAACTTAGATCTGTCTGGTAGTCCAAGAGGAGAAGTGAGAGATTCCGAGTCTTGGGGTCCTGAAATAGAAGTCTAGACAGCCTACTTGGGATGCAGAGCCCTGCAGGGACCTTCCAAAAGGGCTGAGGAGCAAGCAGGCCACCAGGGCCACTGAGTCTGTCATGCACACAGGTGGTTATCTTTCTTCTCCTTTGGACTCAGAACACAATGGAGCTGTTATCAAAGGAACTAAGGTGTCTTCCCAAAAGCCATGCTTCACAAGCTGTGGCTGTCCCCTCTGTCCTTTGTGGGAGTTGATGTCGCTTATTATTTTGTTGGATAATAATCTAGATTGGGAAACAATTTGTGGAGGAGTATTTAAGAATCAATGTCTCTCTCTCTCTCTCTCTCTCTCTCTGTCTCCTCTCATAAGGAAAATTTTCTCTGCATTGGCCAAAGTGCATGTAGCTCTTTCATGGCACCTAGCTGTTTTTGGCATGCCACCTTTGCCATGCTGTTTCCTCTGCCTGAGTGCTCTTCCCCTGGCTTTTCACGAATTCCCCTGGTGGATTCCACGGTATTCTTCAGCTCTTGGGAGAGCTGTCCTCGCCATGTAACATAGCCTGGTGCTCCTGACTTCTGCCACCTTGCTGCTAAGTTCCTTCATAATCTTTAACACAACCAGGAACTATTGTTTATTGAATTGATTGTTTTCTTGCCCTTTGGATTCCCCCCACTGGAAGTAAGTTCTCAGAGGGCAGGGATCTGGTTGGCCTTTTTCAGTGCCTGCAGGGATCAGAGTCCATCTAGTTAGGAAAACGTTTGTTCACGAGAGGGACTTTAACATAGGGGACAAGGGACCCAGGGTTAGGAAGGGCTGGCAGGTCCAATAGGCCATGGCAGAGGCCCCCAGAGGTTAGGAAGAAGTGGGAACCTGGGCCTGGGAGGATGCAGGGAAGAGGTGATGACATGGAGGCCCCCACCTGAAGGAGAGAGCGGGGAGGAGGGGGCAGTGAGGCAGGCCCACTCCAGCCCCTCCCTGCAGGCCACCCTCCAGGCGCCCTCAGGGCATCTAAGCTGAACTGGGCCATGGACCCGCTGGCCAGGCTGTCACCAGGGAAGCCCCGTCTGTGGGGTTAGGCCCAGGAACTCCAAACAGAGCAGGGAAGAGGCGGGCACAGATGTAAGAATGACAAGTGACTGGCTCCCTGCTCTATGCCCAGCATCTTGGGTAGTCCCTGACACATGATAAGGTCCTCAGTAAATAGTTGCTGAACCTGCAGATGACTAGAGCACGCCATTTCACACAAGTCAGTCCTAATGGGGCTGATCGATCCCTGTTAAACTGCCAGAGCCTGGGAGCTGGGAGCTCGGAAGCCTGGGCACTCACTCACTGTGGCCCTGACAGTCCCGGAGCCTGGTGTGTCTGCTCTCTGCTGCCCTCACAGAGGGGAGGAGGAGGGGGTGGGGGCGTCTCATTCCTGGAGAATGCACTCTTCATGAGCCCTTTAAGTTGAGCCCTCTCCTGCTTGCTTTAGAATGCACAGGCTTAAGTTGCCTGAGGAATTCCTTTGAAGACAATTTTAAACTTTCGTTGCTCCCTTCAGTTTTCACCTTTGTAACATTTGGGACATCCCCCCCCCCCCCCCCCCCCCCCCCCCCCCCCCCCCCCCCCCACCCCCACCCCCCCACTCCGGCCCCAGAGGCTTGGATTTATCCCTGGCCTCAGGCTGTTGAGGGACTGGAGCTGGATTCCACATTCCTGGTGATTTCTAGCTGGTGACTCCAGGGAAAATGACTGACATATCGGAGCCTCTATTTGTCTGTAAGGTGGAGTTGAAAACAATTCGGAGGTGACATGACCTAGTGAAATGACCCGAATGCAGCACCAGCATTTATGAGACCCTTGATACTGTTGATTCCTTTCCCATTCCTTTCTTCCCATCTCCCTGACATGGGAGGTGGCTCAGGGGGTTCCTCTTCCAGGCCACACCCATGGCTCATCCTAGCCTCTGCTTTGATCTCAGGTTTTGTCCTGCTGATTATCCTCCATGGATAATCAGCAGGAAGAACTTGATTGGAGCAAAATTAGTGATGGGCCACTTATGAGGGGGGAATCCCCCCAGACAATGGAATTCTCTTCTGGAGGGCGGGCCCTGTGGTACAGGCTTCCCCCGCTAGGTGAGTGTCTAGGAACCCATCTGCGTCCGTGTGTACCAACTGGCGTGAGAGGCTGCATTTGGCTTCAATAAATTTTTTTGGAGATTCTTTCGGCATGTTTGCCCATTTCATGATGGGTGATTTACACGAACGACGTGTGACACGGTAATGCACCTGCCCACACTGCACTGAGTGGTCAGCAGGTTTTTATCAAAAGCTGCATGACCCTGTGTCCCACCCTCTCTATTGATCTGATCTTGCCCCAAGTGACTTTTTTTGTTTCCCTGGATGGAAAAAGTCCTCAAGTGGAAATGTTTTGCCGATGTGGAAGAGGTGCAACAAAAAACAGCAGAGGCACTAAAAAGGCATCAAAATTAATGAGTTCAAAAACTGTTTTGAGCAGTGGAAAAAAGCATCTCGATAGGTGTATTCCATCAAACGGAGAGGACTTTGAAGGTGACTGAAGTTTAAACATGTAAGAATAAATACAGAATTTTATAAATAGATTTTGTATTTTTGCCCCCCCCCCCATAGTAATACATCTCTTTCTTGTTGTGACATTTTGCTCCACTAAATGAGTAATTGTGGGTTTTCCATGCATGTTTCTCTAAGGGTGTTCTGTATTAAAAAAAATGGTAGCTTGTCTCAATTGATTTATGTGCGTACTTTATGGAGTGCACGTTTTTCTTTTTTTCCTCTTTTTCTCTTCCCTTGTGCTGAGGTGGTGCCTTTGTTGACTGTCTCTGGAGTTTTGCACGAGGGTTGAATTTTGAGCTGTAGCAGTTTTCCCCATTTCAATGAGAGTTCACTGGTACTTTATCAAAGCTCTGTAAGGAGTTTTTGTTATTAGTAGGCTGACCAGATGTCCTGTTTTAAACGGGACAGAAAACAACAGCACTGTTCTGGTTCAAATAGTATGTGTGGTCAGCCTACTGACACCTTGAAGTTAACCCAGTGAGACTGGCCGAATATACGTGCTGTTTGAAACGGGACAATACTGTTGTTTTCTGTCCCATTTAAAATGGGGTGTCTGGTCAGCCTCATTATGGGTAATCTCAGCAGGTTTGAATTTAGAGACTTTTATTTAAGCCTCTAATGTATAATAACAATGACACTGACCTGCCATGAAAGCATTTCTGGAAGTTACTGCAACTGAATTGTAGAAAGGAAGGTAACAGCCCACAGGGGCTGGTGCTAAATTTGCGGGCAGAATGTGGGTTGGGGGTGTGTGTACGTGTTAACTTTGCATGGTTTCCATCTGAATGGTTAAGCTGATGATAGGAGAGGGCCCCTTTGAAAGGATGAATGTGGTGTGTCTGGTGAGCATCCTGTGCACCGAGTTCCCCCGTCTTCTCTTGCTGCCACTCTTAGTCAGCCTCATGAGACTGATGAAAAATAGGCTGCCGCTTTCAAAGCCGTCAACCTCACCCCTGTCAGTTCACACCACGGGGCCTTGCAAGCTTGTGATGACACAGAATTTTCCTCGCTTTGAAAAGTACTGGTGAAGTTTTCTTGCCCCCTGCTCTTCAAAAGCAGAGTCATTGTGTTTTTCCAAAGTGGAATTTCCCACAAGACCAGGATTTCATCAGCCTTCATTCATGACTTCAGTACTTCCGGTTTGAAAGATCAAACTTGGCGTGTTTTGAGTGCTGAAGGAAAAAGAGCTAACTCCTTCTGACGGGTCTGGGCACTTAAATAATTGTGTAATAGAATTTATGTGCACAAGGGAGCAAGACCCCCCAGGGCCCCGTCCCCACACGTGAGGAAAGTGAAGTTCTAAGGGGCAGGGTATGAGCACCAGGGGAGGGGAAATCCAGGAGCTCAGCACTCAGCTTGTGGGAGATTGTAAGGACTAATTTGTCTTCTTTCTCCAGGGACTACAATATGTTATTTCACTTAATCCTCGCTGCAGCCATATCTAGCTGAAGTTTGTGTTTAGATAATCAATAGGATTCTAAATATAATCCAGTTCAGGAAAAAATATGAAAAAAAAAATTATCTGAAGAAAAGTTGTCCTGAGATTTTAAAACCTTTTTAGGTTTTAAATGATCATACAGTAAAATGGACTTTTTTTTTTTTTCCTTTTGTATACAGGGCTGTGTAGCCACCATCATAACCAGGTTACAGCCTGTTCCTTTACCCTATAAAGCGCCTGTCCTCCGCCCCTAACTCCTGGCAGCACTGGTTTGTTTCCCATCGCTATGATCTTGCCTTTTTGAGAATGTCAGATCAGTAGAATCTGTACTCTGTGACCTTTGAGACTGCTTTCTCTTCTGCGCCTCTTTTGATTGAGCAGATCCTCACCCTTTGGGGTCATTTGTATCATTCCATGATTTATACCTTTTGTATAAGCTTGGAAGAGTGTGATTGGTTCCTTAAAAGAGAACTTACTCAGGAAATTGGCTACAGGGACTAAAAAAAAAGGCAGCTTTGAGACCTTCCTTCCCAAACACTGACACCTAGTGGACCCTTGGTACCTTCTGACTGCTGGTTGTTTCTCTTACATAAGTGCAGGTGTAGGTTGTGTGCCCTTTGGGAAACGGGCTGGACTTCCAGATTCCTGCTGGTATTTAGAATAGCATCCATTTAGCCAAGTGTGCTGGCGCCACCGGGCTTGCTCAGACATGGACCACACACAGTTGTGGTGGTGGCAGGGGTCGCATGGACTCCCCGGGGAGCCCCAGGCCTCTGGGGCTACGGGGCTGTGTTAGAAAAATGGGGATGTCTGTGTGGGGGTAAGATGTTGCTTGATTCAAGAAGGAGAAGGAAGTACAGTGATCCCTCGTTTTTCGCGGTTAATGGGGACCAGAACCTTCCGCGAAAGCTGAAAAACCGCGAAGTAGGATTTGCCCCTAGGAATGTTCGTGTATGCGGGTACAAGAATGTTTTAAATATGTAAACAGTATTCATACTTTACTCATTTAAGACAAAAATGACAACAGTATACGTATTTACTTAAACGTGTC
>PVKE010001046.1:0-59177 GCA_004027555.1 Craseonycteris thonglongyai
GAAGAATGTTTTCTTTCATTCTGATATTATTACTTATTATACTAAGTATAATAAACATGATTTACATTTAATTGTTTCAGCAGGGATTAGTCATGAACCTCGCGTGTCTAACTTTGCTGACCGTCCTAATCCTTTGACAAACTAAAACCAAAGGGGTGGTAATTTGCCTTTCCTTTATGGGGTCATTCCATCGTCTCAGGAAGGAGGATGACCAAGAGGAGGAATTGTAAAGCAGTCGTGTCCACTGACAGCGTCGCTGGTCTAGGAATTATCAAAACCGACTGCTGTCCCCTCACCAGAGGACGACAGGTCTTCTGACCAGCTGGGTCCACGCTCATGGGCCCCTCCCACCCTGCCCAGAGGGTGACCACATAAACTCCTCCCGCCTAGCAGTGCACTGCTAGCATTTCCCAGCTGCAAATAAAGACAAGTGCTCGGCCAGGCAGGACAGGAGACAGCAGGCATACAGGACTGAGCTGGCAAGGTGGCAGACATCGTTTCCACACAGGCCCCTCCGCCCCTGGCTCTATTCTGGATCCAGTCCCTTCATCCAACCTGCTTCCCTCAGACAAGGGCCTGTGGGCTGCCCAGCTGCACCATCCACCACCTGGAGTTCTCCTTCCCTCCAACCCCCACCCCACTCGGCATGACCTGCGAGCCCCCGGGACTGGCTTCATCCACAGCAGTGCTCGGCAGAAACACAGCAGGACAAATTGCCTCTGGGCAAAAGCAACGACACAGAGGCGACTACACTCCACCTTTGAGAAAGCACAGAAAGCACAAACCGGCATCAATTTAGGCAAAGACGCATCAGATAGAGGAAGGACGTAAAATAGAAAGATGCACTAGTAAAACGGGAGAGTCACATAAAATCAATCCAAAGGCACAGGGCCCTTCCGGGTACAAGCTCATAACTTTGGGCAAGCCCCTGAGCATTCCCAGACTTCAGTGAGGATGGGGCTGGCCCACAGGGTCCCCCTCAGCGGGTGCTAGGGGAGGGAGGGAGACCCGGGGCAGGGGTGAAAGCGCAGGTAACTAGCAGCGTGTGCAGGTTAGCCACCCCGGGGGAGTTAAACCAAGACGGGCAGCGTATGGAAGTCTCCCTTCTGAGAGCAGAGTGACCGTAGGAATGGAAGGCTGGGGTCTTTGAGGGGCTTCAGTGAAAAGTCAAGGTCAAGTATTCCCACATATCTAGTAAGAGGAATGGCTGCCTTTGATTTGTTTTTCTTTCTATAGAAAAGATGTCCTGGATTCCCCCACATGATGACATCTGTTGCCTGAGAACGTAAACACCGACTTAAAAACAAAAAAAAGCCTCATACATTTTAAATAAAGTTGTTTCCTGACAGCTTCCCCACCTATCTGAACAGCATTGGAACAGGATGGAGGCTCTTGATTCCGGTTATGCACGAAACTGGGGGCACACACGGGGTTGACAGCCCCCTACAAGGCTCTCAGCTCCAGAGGGTTTTGCAAACACCACCGCAGCCGAACTATCCTGGCCGCTGAGTCAAGGTCCCGTTTGAGGGTACAGCCTGCCTCGCAAAAGCTGTATGATCGTGAGCAAGTTACGTCAGCGCTCTGAGCCTTGGCTTCTGCCCTGACAGGTTTACTGTGAAGATGAACTCAGACAATGTGAACAAAACACTTGGCACCCTGTAGGCACGCAGGGAAGGCTAGCGCCCTCTCCCAAACTGAGAGCCCCGTTTAGTCACGTAAGAAATCGTTTTCTCTTTTCCTTTGTTCTCTACACAACTGACCCTTGAACAACACAAATTTACACTGTGTACATCCACTTATTTGTGAATTTATTTCAATAAATACAGTAAATGTATTTTCTCTTCCTTATGGTTTTCTTAATAACATTTTCTTTTCTCTAGCTTGCTCTATCATAAGAATGCAGTATATATTGCATATAACATACAAAATATGTGTTAATTGACTGTTCATATTATTGGTAAGGTTACTGGTCAACAGTAGTAGGTTATTAGTAGCTTAGTTTGAGGGAGATCAAATGTTATTCATAAAATTTTGACAACTTGGGGGGCAGCGTTCCTATCCCCTGCATTGTTCAAGGGTTAACTATACCTTGGAAATTATACTTTTTCTTTCTATTCTTCAGGTGGTTATCCTTAAAATTAGACTTGGTACACATGATATACGTCCAGAGCTAATCAATTCTCTCTCATCCTAGTGTGCAATACAGACTTCACAATGCGGGGTGCAGGCCCCCAATTCCTGTGTCTTATAACGATGTCACCCTGCATCTCACCATTCCTTTATTTAGAGCACAAAACTACCGTAGTCATCGTTATTTTTGTTACTTTATATAGTTCATGCTTTTTTTCTTTTTTTTTAGTGGTAGTCCTTTTCAGTGAAGGTCTACTTCTTCCCATTTTATTCATCTAAAGATTTTTTTTTTAAGATTTATTTAATTGTTTTGAGAGAAGTTGAGAGAGAAAGAGAAGGGGAGGGCCCAGAGCAGTCTCCAAAGTTGTACATCATTCGTTTTTTGGCATAGTTTCATTCCACAGGTGGGTGTGAGGCCATGCTAGTGGGAACTGAACTGGGGGCCTTCCTTGTGGAAAGTGAGAACCTTCACTGCCATCCTGGCGGTTACCAGTTGCACCACAGTTCAGCATATGGGTTTGCACGGCCCGGGGAGACCTCATGGTTACAAGGCAAGCACTCAACCTATTGAGCTACCCTGGCCTCCCCTAAAAATGTTTTTATTTTGCCTTCACTGTTCAGTGATTCCTAGCTGGATATAGAATTCTGGGTTGAAGATGTTTTCTCTCGGCTGTATGAATAGGAGAATGTTCCAGTGCAGAGTGATAGTTATAAGCATAGGCTCTGTGTCCAGAACCCCTGGACTCCAGCTCTGGGTCTGCCAATTGTGAGCTCTTAGACCTTAGCACAGCACTCAGAGGCGCTGGGCTCAGCTCCCTCATGGGCAATACGGGGATGAAACTGGTCCTGCCTTCCAGGTCATTATAAAGCCTAAATGAGATAGTTCATGTAAAGCGCTTAGAAAACAGCAATGCCAAATAGGGTTACCTATTGTTTTTATTATTTCTGTATTATCTTCCGACTTTTATTGCTAGTGTTGGAAGTCTGACGATATCTAACATGCTCTTTTGTATGTAACTGACTTTGTTTCCTGATTACCTTTAGGATCTTTGATTTTGGTATTTTCCACTGTCATCTCCAAGTATCTAGCTGTTGTTTATTTTTACTGATCCTACTTAGGTTTCACCAGCATTCCTGACTCTATGGATTTGTTTCCTCCCATGAGATTAAAAAAATTCTCAGCCATTTTTTAAAAATATATTGCCTGTATCCCTTGCATGCTCAGCATTGCACAGAGAACTTATCTATCTCTTATGTTACTCAGAAGTTCTAGGTTTTTCTTTTTAACAGAAGGAGGGTGTATGTGCATCACATTATTGACAGAATTAGAAGCCCTGACCCGTGCACTTTTTAAGTTTTTTAAATTTAACGTTTAAATGCTCGTTAGACTTCCTGGCTGTCCTCTCACGGCTCCGGCATCTGCTTCCCTTCCCATAGTGCTCTGCTCTTTCCAACCAGAAGGACCCTCAGCAAACCAGACCCTCGGTGTCTCTGGTGGCATTCCTGCTTTTCTGGCACCACAGCACCTTCCTCACAGAAGGCCTTGAACCTCTCGGTGCACTGACCTTCTTCCGACCCCATCGCAGAGTGTTTTCCATTCGGATGCACACCTCCCCCTCCGTCCTCTGCACACGATTTCTCAAGGCTGAGCTCCAAGGCCTGCCGGTGCAGCCTCCATCTTCCTCGAGTGCCTTTCCATCCAGTATGACTTGTGAGTCCTGGGTCGTTATTGCCATTTCACAAACCTTCTATTCCTGGAACGTACGTATCCCTATAGGCTTATAGTCAGATCACTGAATTTTAAGATCTTTTTGAAAATAAAGAGAACCGAAAAATCCAGAAAGTAGGGAACGTTATATACAAATAAGAGACTGAATCAAGGGGGTGCCAATAATCTTAAAAGTTGGTGACCCATGAAAAGAGATCATGTTCAAAATTTCTAATCAATCCCACCCAGGCATCTGTTTTCGTAAACTGATTGGAGGGGGTGGCACTGAGGTTAAAGGAGAAGGCAGGACTTGGGCTCAGGGCCTAGGGCAGAGGCTTGGAGGGAACCAGGACAGGAATGTGGCAGATGTGGGAGCCCAGCCCAGCCCCGGGGTCTCTTTCAGAAAGTAGTGTTGTAGGTCAGAGGCTAAGGAGTGTTTTGATTAAGGATTTGTGGGGCTCAGAGACCAGTTTCTCCCCGTTCTGTGTGGACCCCATAGCCCGACCCAGGGCGGGGGCACGAAGGTCAGTAGAGCAGCTGCCCAGCCCTGCCCTGCCCCTAGGATCTGTCCCAAAGTTGAATTAAGAATGTATTTTGCACGTATCTTCTGAACCTGTTTTTCTTTCATACCCCCAAAATATTTTGTCTCTGATAACAAAGTTTTGAGACTTATAAATAACTGCAAATTTTTTGTTTACTCACTGATGGATTATGGAAGCATATCGATTCCTACATCCCTTACGTAGCTGTTATAAGATGGGAAGTAGGGTCTCTGGGTCATGTCCGGACACCTGCAGAGCTATTCATGGTGCCCTTTAAAAGCCTGGAACCACAGCTGTTCAACAGAGAGCTGCTACATTATAAAAGAAAGCATTTAAATGCTGGGCTTGGTATTAATATTGACAAGTATAATCCTATTTTAGAATTTGCCTCTCCACGTTTTAAAAATCCATTTCTATCCGAAATAGCCATAATGTACTCTGTGCTTGCTACCTGGAAAAGGATTTCAGGCATGAGACTGCCTTGTCTTCTGTGCACTGTTCCTGTAAGGTCACCTACATCATTCATTTTGTTTGATCTCCTAGAAAACGGCCATTTTCTAGAACATAATTTTGCAAGCACAATAGCTTATGGTTCTCTTTTTTCTGCCAGTGCAAAAACAGAGAGAGAGAGCTGTTCTGATTTGTATAAATTTGCCAAATGAATTGATTCAATGCAGAAAATGTATGTGCTGTCACCTGCCTGAGTGTGTGGGGAACCCACTCACCCCCGTGCAACAGGGCGATGGAGCTGCACAGACACCAAAAAGGTTGGCTCAGGGCATACGACAGTCATTTTATCATCCACTCACTGGGTCCAAGAATAGTTCATAATTCAATTTCTGGTCGTGTCAACTAAAGGCTTTCCCTGTTATTGGTGGGTGCTCTCTGCCATGTGCCAATAAGCCAGCCACGCACCCCGGGGCCAGTTTCTACTTGTTTCCATTTCTTCCAAAGGCAAATTCTCACCTTTCACCCAAAATTAAAATAAACGTGACCAAGGGATGTCGGGATAGCTCAGTAGTTGAGCACTTGCCTCACAATCACGAGGTCTGGGGTTCAATTCCCGGCCCCAGCCCATGCAAAACCCATATGCTAAACTGGGGCGCACCTGGTAACCTCCGGGATGGCAGCGAAGGTTGTCACCTCCCATTCAGGAGGCCCCTGTTTCGGTTCCCACATGCAGGGCCCCACAGCCATCTGTGTGAAATGAAACCATGTCACAACTAAGGATGTACAACTATGGAGACTGCTCTGGGCCTCTCTCTCTCTCTCTCCCTTTCTCTGAAACAGTAAAATAAAACTTTAAAAAAATAAATAAACAAATGTGGTCGAGATCTCCAGTCATCATGAGGAAACACGTACATGCTATGCTTACCTCCTCTCACAACCACATCAAAATTATAGCTCAACTCCAGAATGACCATCCTAGGGAATCACCGGAAGTCTAGCTGAGCCACAGCCCTACATGGAATGATGGACAGAAGACACCACTCCGGGCCGGCAGGAGGGGCAGGCCATTACATATGGGGAGGGATGTGTCAGTTAGAGAGCGAGGGGTCCCAGCCCCACACTGGGCTCCCCAGCCGTGGAGAGGAGTCCCCACAACTTCTGGCTGTGAAAGCCGTGGGCGATGGTGGCTGAGTGAGGCGACCAGTCCCAGGCGCTCCTCGTAAAGGGTTCGCCACCACCATACCTGCCGACGGGCTCACCGCTCTGAGCTCCAGCCCTGGGGCAGCAGCGCCACGATCTCCAAGGACAGACGGGGAGGAGCTGAACTCCGGGGGGCAGCTCTCTCCCGATGGAGGGGCTGACGGGGACCACTGGTTCTTCGCTGAGGCCTGCCCCCCTCGCAGTATGCAGACGCAGGCAACGCCATCGCCGAGTCTCCAGAAAGCAGTGCTCACTCCCCAGCTGATTGCATTTGTCCTTGTTGGTTCTTGTCTACTCTCACTTCCTCCTACCACGGGTTCAGAAGCACGGGCCAGCTCAGGGCCACACACGTGGGCTCTCAACAGAACTGGTTCCCAAACCACCCAGAATCTGAAAAAAGTTGGCCAGTAGTCAGGCATTTGGAGTGGATGTTAATTTTTCTTAGAAGACTTTTTCTGGACAGCGTTGTCTTTGGGATGGAGGTAGAGGAGGCGGGAGGGAATTGAGAGGCTTCACAGGGTGTGAGAGTCACTGAACCCTGCAGCCAGGCCTCAGGGGGCCAGGGACTGTCAACAGCCCCTGCCCAGCGGCATGGCAGCTGCAAGGAAATTAGATGATGGGCATCATGGTGGCCTGAAATGTCCCCATTGGCTTATCGCCTGCAAGTTTTAAAACCTGATTGGCTCTTTATGTATTTACATGTGGGTACATAGAAATGGCAAAAGTAGAAGTCCACCTGAGCAATGAAAGACAAGGGGAGGCAGTCAGGACTAACCTGCAGTTCAGGTCGCCTGCCACTTTCCACAGTGAAGATTCTCATCGCCCATGGGGGAGGCCCCAGGTTCAGTTCCCACCCTGTGCAGCCCCACATCTACCTGTGTGGAAAGAAACCATGTCACAACTAATGACGTGCAACTATGGGCACTGTTCTGGGCCCTCCCCACTTCTCTCTCTCTCTCTCTCTCTCTCTCTCTCTCTCTCTCTCTCTCTTACCTCCTCTCGAACAATTTTTTTAAGTGCACCTGTAGCAGCCAGATTTTGCGGAACTCTGCAGGAACTAAACTGTTTGAAAGGAAAACTAGAGCTGCTTCCCCCACTCACCTTCATCCCTGTTGTTCTCGGCTCCTCTGCTCAGACCTGTGGCATGCTTCTCCGCGAGGAAAACATGCTCATCTTTCTCTGGCTTCCTCAGGTCTTGAGCAACCATAACCACTCCTCCTGTATTTTCACCTCAAGAAATGTTTTTAGAAGATAAATAGTGATTACGCCAGGCAATAGATGTTTTAGGTGTGGTTTTATGTAGCTGTGTTTTTGTAAAATAAAGTGAAGATAAGTAGAAATCCAAAAATGAAAAAATGCTATATCAAGATGGCCAGGAATTCAGAGGGCAAGCATGAGAAAGAATGAAATCAAATTATGTAATATATTTAACAAATGCTACAGACAACTTGTGGACTCTGCAATGAGCACGTAGCGCCGTCTGGCAAGTTTACACAATATTCAGAACACAGTCTGATCTAATTTTCCTTCTTCTCTGCCAGTTACCAAAATCTGCACATCCTTTGGGTCCAAGGAACAAGATTTCCATTCTGCTGTTCTAAAACCTGGGAGTTCTCAGGAACTTGAGTACTTTACAGACCATAAGAGTGAAGCAATGAAATTCTGTACAGTAAGAAGAATGAAATACCTACAACATGCAATGATGTAAATGAATCTCACAAACATAATGCTGAGAAGCTCCAGGCAGCAAAGAGGAACTACTGTAGGTGATGCAGAATTCAAAAACAAGCAAAATGAATCTCCATTGTTAGAAGTCAGGAAAGCAGTCACTGTGGCAGCATCACGTGACTAGAAGCGGACCCGAGGTGGGTGTCTGGCCTTCGGGTGATGTTCTGAGCCTACCTCTGCCTTTGGCTCACAGGCATGCTCTGCTTGTGAAAATTCACTGAACAGAGCACTTAGGGAAAGAGCTCTTTGGTGAGTGTACATTATGCTTCAATAACTATGTGACGTGTGTGCTTTCATGGGTCCATTTTCTACTTGGACCTCCACTAACACTTCTCTCCCCTCAACCCTGAATTTCAACACAGAGATTTTCAGAGACAGAATCCTTGGCTCAGACAAGACCCCCCCCTGATCATGAATTCAATGTTTATACAGCCTCATTGGCTGACTACTAAGCTATACAGACAAAGAGGTAAACCCTAGGAAATTGGTTTTAAAACAAAATAAAATATTTAAGTATAATATATTGAGCAGTAGCTGGATGCTACGGGGCAGGGCGGGGGGTGCAGATTTCACAGAGCCCAAGTAAGTCACTAAACAAAGAAGCAATGGGGAGATAAAGACATTTGGGGGGGGGATAAGAATCCAAAATAGACAATGTAAGAAAAGTTTCTCAACAAAAAAATTACAAGACATGAACATAAAAGAATGACCCAGGTTCCAGAAAAAATTAGTCAACAAACAGTCTATCACCAAATGTTAGATTTAGCTAACAAAGACTTCAATGTAATTATTATTAATACATTCTGAAGACACCTATGTGTAAAAATTTTTAAAGAAATTATGGCAATGATAAACCAACCAATAGAGATTTTTCAATAAGGAATAGAAGTTATAAATTAAAAAAAAAAAACAGGACATAAATTCTGGAGGTGAAAAATCCAGCAGATTTGAGAGGCCAGAAGAAAGAATCCGTATCCATAAAGAAAGATCGATAGGAATTACCAGTCTAAAGAATAGAGACAAAAAAAGATTGAATATAAATGAACAAAGGCCTATGAGAAATCATCGAGCATGACAATATACATGTAATGGGAGTCCCTGAAGGAGTGACAAGAGAAAAGGAAAAAAAAGCATAAAAATAAGTTGAAGAAATAATGCCCAAATACTTCCCAAATGTAAATTTTTTAAATGCAGCCACTTTAAAAATCAGTTTGGCAGTTTCTTAAAATGTTAAACATAATTGTACTGAGCGGCTCAGCAAATCCACTCTATAGAGAAGAAATGGACACTGAACCATGTGCCCCGCCCCCCCAAAAAATGACCAGAAGACACTAGGGAGCACAGAACGCAGGTAAGACTCTGTAAGAGATTGAAACCTGCAAGGAGGGATGAAGCTGAGGATGAGATTCCCGTTTTGATGACCTTACAATAACTTTGAAGCTAAAGTCAGCACCTCCTCAGGTAGCTAAAAGTCAGATAAAAAATGCTGCGGTCTGAAAAAGCACAGGACAGAGTTTAGGAAAAGTACAACCACTGAAAAACGAGAAGGGAATCCCAGAGACAATATGGTCACACAGGAGAGCCCCACATGATGCTTCCAAACTGCACAAACCTCTGACTGATCCCCTGAAACATGGGTAAGTGGAGCAGGCAGTAAATGACCCGCTAAGACAAGGGCACTAATGTAAAATATGCGCTTTGGTCAGTAAGTAATGTATCGATATTAGCACATCCATTGTAATAAATGTGCCACACTAATACAAGACATTAATACTAGGGGAAACGGGGAGGACGGGGAGGAAGGGAGGGAACATATAAGAACTCTAGACTTTCTGCTCAACTTTTTGGTAAATGAAAAACTGCCGTAAAAAATCACAAAGTGAAAGCGCTAAGTTAGCCTTTGGAGCCTGAAGATACAGGTGGAGTACAAGTGTCCGATCTTCCTCGGCAGATGGTGGGAGAAGGAGTTCAGGGGCTCTGAGAACAGTTAAATTCCCAGCAGCTATGCTCCCCAGGAGAGCCCAGAGGACATTGCCGTTATTAAACCAAAATCGATGCCTCCGTGAGAGGGGCAGTAGCATTGTCAACAAGTCCAGTGGTGGCTCTCCCCAGAGGCCAGAGCGGGGAGAGGCTCATGCAAACCTGAGAAGAAGGCGAACTCCTGAAATAGTTGTCAAGAATGATAAGGCAAACAGACAGGAAAACGCAGTACTGTGGACTGCCCAGAGCGTTAGCATCCCCTGCACACTTATGGTAAGGTGACCAGACGTCCCGCTTTGGGCGGGACAGTCCCGATTTTTAACAACTTGTCCTGTGTCCCGCGGTGTTTTAAAAAAGTCCCGATTTTTGGAAAGAATGCACGACAAGCTAGGGAACGGCGGGAGATAGACCCAATTTTTAATCAAGAACCCCCTCCCCCCCGGTCAGTGGTGTCCCACTTTACCCATGTTAACATCTGGTCACCTTAACTTATGGTCATGAGCTTAAGTGAGACTCTAAGCGTGTTTGCCTGTTTCCCTCCAGCTCCGTCCTGTTGACCAGGAGCAGGCGGAGTGCGTGGAAATCCAGGTTTAGCCACGGCTGTGGTCTCATCCAGCGAGCCCAGTAAAGCCCTGAGAAGGCGGGAGGTGAGAATGTGGGAGCCAATGACACGAACGTTTGCTAGAGCGATTGAAAGTGAGTGAGAGAAGAAAGGCTCAGGGAGGCAGAATCGCTGCTCGGCCTTTTGGCTAAGATCAAGTGTAGTATCAGGGAGGGAGGGTGAGAGACAGTGGACCGCGGGTACGACCATGGGATCGTGTGTAGGTCCTTAAAGAGTCACGAGATTGGCAGGGTCAGCTGTGCAATGGAGGTGATCTGAAAAGCCAGGAGGAGGTGGGCTGCCGGGGGGGCACACAGCTGAGATTATGCAGGAGCTGCAGCTACTGGTGATGACAGAGGTGAGAGCAGTGCTAGAAAGTTCCAGTGGAACTCTCTGGGATGAAGGAAGGGTTCCATAGCTACACTGGTCAGTATGGCAGCTGCTAGTCACGGGCACTCAAAAGTGGCCACTGCAACTAAGGAACCAGATTTTCTTTACTCTCCACTTTGGTTGATTTAAACATAGATAGCCGCGTGCGGCTAGTGGCGACTCTAGTGGACCGCACAGGTCTACGCTATTACGAACCATACAGAGTGAGGGATTCAGGTGAGGGTGTGCGATACAGTTATTGGAAGAGGGGAGTTCAAGAAACAAGAACGCTTCTTATTAGATGAATCAGCTACACGTATTGAAATCACAAAGAATTCACTGGAGAAGTGAAGGAGACAGTGGCAATGAACCAGGAGCCAAAATCATTGGAGAAATGAGGGGAAGTGACCCACGAGCCATCATCAGATGATTGCAATGGCGGTGGGGGAGAGATTGAGACAGGAGATATGATGACAGGAGATTCAGGGCTAAGGAGCTTAGACAGGTTTGAAGGGACAATACGAAGCAGGTCCAGCAGAGTATGTTCTAGAATGATCAATGGAACCATTTAAGGAATTGGGGAGAGATAAGAAATGCAGAAAATGCAGGCGATGTTCATACACCTATGGGCACTAGCAATGAGGAGAGCAGAGAGGACCTCGTGGGGTGACTGACACGAAGGGCTAGAAGGCACACCAAGATGGGACTCGTTGGACACGTGTTAGTGCCTATTGTGACCATGGGTGCTGGAGGTGGGAGAGGGAGATGACCCAGTTCCCTCCAACCCCTGCACATGGAGGCAGGGAGACCGGGAGAGCATCCAACCCTCTCCTGAGCCTGTTGAAACTCACCGTGATGGAGTAGGGAGACCAGGTGAGGTGTGCCCCCATGCCAGGGGCAGACTAACCTATTTCAAGCACTTGACCTTTGTCCAGGGGTGTGAAGAACTCAAGAGCCCATGAAAGATGGGAAAACACTCAGATCAAGATGTCAATCTTCCTACCCTAAACTATAAACGCCGGACAATCGCAATGAAAATCCCAGGCAGGTGTTTTCAGGAACTCAATCAACTTATTTTAAGATTTATATGCAGGAAGAAAGGTCTATAAATCCCAAATCAACTTTTAAAAGCCAAATGAAGTAGTGGGCTTGTCCTCTGGACACAAAGACACACCTCAAAGATACGGCAATAAAAAGCAGTGTGTCATTTGGGACAAACAGAAAAATATATCAGAAAGGCAAAACCAAAGTACAGAGCAAAACCCATATCTACACAGGAATTTAATAATAAAGGTGGTAGGAAAAATCATGAAGGAAGAAACAGATCTAGTAAATAGTACAGGGGATATTGTAACTATATCAAGCAAAATAAAATTGAATCTCTACCTAATACATCAATGATGGTAAGCTCTAGACAGATTTATCACCTACATGAGAAACGTAAAACTATGAAGTTAATAAGACAGATAAGAGAATACCTTTATGATTTACGGGTAAGTTACAACTTCTTAAAACTTGAAGTGCACCAACAACTAATACCTTTGATTCCATGAAAATAAAGTGCTTTCATTCGTAAAAGGTCACCGCAGGCAAAGATAGTAGGTGACAATGGGAGATTTGACAACAGATAAAACCAACAAGCTATAAAAAATGTGGAACAGGAAACATCTTCAAGACAAGAAAATTTCAACAACCCTCACAGAAAAATGGGTGGAAGCAATTACAGGGAGGAGGCCGTGAAAGATGACCTGCATTGGAAGAAGTGCTCAGTCATTACTAGCCAGAGAAATGCAAATTAATACCATCGAAAATCACTTTACACCTATTAGGCTGGCACAAATTCAAAAGCTGGCTGATGCCAAGGACAGCAGGGATGTGTGGACATGAGAACCCTTGTGCGGACTCTGACGATGGGAGGAGTGAAGGCTGGGGGTACAGCCTGGCCCAGTTTAGCCAACTTAAGCCCATCACCGGTATGACCCGCAATTCTGCTCCTCGGTATAAATATTCTTACATGCTCGTGGTGGAGACTGCTTCATATTTACTGCAATAAGCCAGTCACTAAAAGGACAAATGCTGCACCACGGCACTTACGTGGGGTCTCCAGAGTAGTCGGTCATCCACACAGAAAGCAGGATGGTGGGTGTCAGGGGCCGGGGGCCGGGGGCCGGGGGGAAGGGGCGTTAGTGTTTAATGGGGACAGAGTTTCAGTTGGGGGTGATGGAAAGTTCTGGAGCTAGAGGGTGGTGATGGTTCCACAAAAACATGAATATACTTAGAGCCACAAGACTTAAAATGGTAAAACAGTAAAATTTATGTTATATGGATTTGACCAAAATGAAAAAAAATTTTTTTTAAGTTTTAGAAAAGGCAAAATTGGCTAGTTTACATTCAAATTACCCTACATCTCCTTTTTAAAAAGAAAATAGTATTCGCTACAGCTTTATTTGTAACATCAGAGGATTGGAAGCATCCTGGCCTTCATTGAGATGCTAGGATCCCATGTCATAAAGCACATCACATGTTATCTCATTTAATGTTCACAGAACTCCAGGGGTGGGTGCTATTTTCATCTCTGTTTTAGAACTCAAGAGCTCTAGAAAGATAAGAAAACCCGGTCAAGCCCGGTCACACCCGGAAGATAAGAAAACCAAGGTCAAACCACAGGGTTTAGGATTTTTCCATTATAACTTTCAATGATAGCTATTGTCACAGATAAAAATGAACTGGAATACAGACACATTTTCATTGTCACAAAAATTTCCAAACTAAGCACTCCTCTTTCTTTAAAGATTTATTTTTATTGTTTTTGACAGAGAGAGAGACACAGAGACAGAGAGAAGGGGGAGGGCCCAGAACAGTCTCCATAGTTGCACATCATTGGTTTTTCCACATAGTTTCATTCCACAGGTGGGCGCGGGGCTGCACAGGGCAGGAACTGGGCCGGGGTCTCACCCCGGTGAGAACTGAACTGGGGGCACTCCCCAGCTCAGCATATGGGTCCACATGGGCAGGGCCAGGATTCAATCCTCAGCCCCCAGGGCTGCAAAGTGAGTGCCTAACCCTGAGCCATCTCGGCTTCCCCCTCCTCTTTCTTTAGAATTCAAAATTAAACCTCTTTTCAGGCTCCATACATCCCTTTGCAAGCATGTTGTTAACATGCGAGCTATTTTCTCTTCAATTTAGAACACATGGAGGAGATACCAGGATGGCTCGGCTCCTGCCCCAAGCATGCTTCCCATGTGAGAGGCCCCCAGCCCGGTTCCCCCCCTGCGTGGCCCCACACCCACCTGTGGAGTGAAACTATATGGAAAACTAATGTACAACTATGGAGACTGCTCTGGGCCCTCCCCCTTCTCTCTGTCTCTGTCTGTCTCTCTCTCCCTGTCAAAAACAATAAAAATAAATCTTTAGAGCACACTGAGTACCTTAGTCAACAATAAACGCCCTGAGTCTTGTGACTAACGAGGACAACCCTAGAAATCATGCATCATGAACAAGGTGCTATTTTAATCCCACCTCGTTTCTGAGTGAGGAATGCAAAGCCAGCTAAGGAGCGTCTGAAGGGAAGCATAATATTATAATAGTGGGCATTGCTTTGAAACAAACTCTGCAGTGGCTTTTACAATCCCACTTAGGCATCCGAGAGAGCTTTGGTGACTGTGCACTTTGTACCTAGAAGGAGACCTATTTAAAGTACATGTCCTCACCCGGCAGACGGTAAGCACTGAACGCACTTCTGCGGGAACGTTCTAATGAAGTCAGGACACCTTTCAGGACAGGATCCCGAATCACAAGGAGAAGTCCATCGGGTTTGCTATGAGGGCATTTTTCATCCATCTCATAAAACAACTCATTGAGCGAAGCTGAAGACTCAGTTCTCTCTCTCTCTCGGGTCCTTGGGCTGAAGGCTTGCGGTGGCCACAGTCACAGCTGGTGGCTTTCCTGGGCCCACGGCACACAGAAAAGGCTTTGTTAGAGGATTTCGCCTCTGGCCTGAGGGCCTGTGGCAGTGCTGTCACCATGGTTACCAGGCCCTGCCAGGATGCTTTCCAGATTACAGACACAGCTTGAAAAACAGACTAGCTTCTTGGTTTCCATCCACACAGTTTCTGTTGGTTTAATTCTTGGATGAAAAAACCATCAAGACCCCCCTGGAGGTGGGAAAGTCACACACGGCAGGGCCAGCGCTCAGGACCCCTGTGAGGACAGCATGGCGTGGCACGCGGGGCTGCTGCCCGCACACCCGTGTCTTTCCATCACATCTGTCTCACGTCTGGGTGGGGCTTCCTGCCAGGAGATCCCAGATGAGTGATCTCAATCAGGAAGAAGAAGACACTCCTCCTCAAGCTCGTGGGCCTCATAGAATCAAATGAAAACGACAGTGACCAACACACAGCCGTAACCTGTTTTCTATAACACAAAACTTTTATAAATAAATCATCATCATAGTTTCTTATGAAATTAGAATTTCTAAATCCATTCCCAGGAACCAGAATTACTCAAGGGGAGGCACAGGCGGACGCTCTTGGGCCCTAGAGGTGAAGCAAAGGTCTGGAGGGACCGTCAGCATCACCTGAGCAGCTCCAGGGGGGTTTCTCAGTGAGACGCCACCAGAAGCCACCAGAAGCCACCAGAAGCCGGCCCCGCGCATGGACCATGACATGAAGATGCGCAGAAAGACAGGAGCACTCCGTGCAGACACCAGAACCGCGGCTGTCGCTGCGAAGTCAGGCCACCTGACCCACGTACACTGGAAACAACCACCGGGTAGTTATGTGCCTCGGAACCTTACAAAACCTACGGCAAGGCCTGAGGACAACCAAACCCCGGCCCCGAGGGACTCCTGTCTGCGTTTCCTACCTGAGGCAGACGGCATAGAGATGATGGAGGTGAAGGAGCCGGCCCATAGAGGTCAAGAGCAACAGCTGCAAAGCCAGGCAGCTCTGGGGTCACATTGCAGCCCCTTGTGGGGAGAACTCAGGGAGCCGGGGGGTGTCCCTGAGTGCTGATCGCCTTGTGGCAAAATGGGGAGGAGGATACCACTTGTACCACGTAATGAGATGCCGCAGGTGAATTGCTTGTCACAACACTTGGGACCAAGTAAACATTCAACGAGTTGTAGCCATAATCACAATGAGACGAAAGAAGGTGAAAAAGGAGGAGGAAATGGAGAAAGAGAAGGAAAAAACGACAAGGAGAGAAAGAAAGGAGAAGGAAGAGGATAAGAGCCGGGGGAAGGAGGAGATACGTGGAGGACGAGCCCTGAGCTGGCAGAAGGGAAGGGGAAAACGATGCAGCAGGACGAGTGTCAGGGCACTTACAGTGTCACGTGTAAACAGGGGCAGCGAAGGTGAGTCTTGGCCCCTAGTTATGGACGGGCTGGGTTCAAATCCCGGCTCTAACACGTATGTAGTCATGACCCCTGAAAGCGGTCTCTTAGTTCTAGAATTTACCATCTGACCTTCTCTTCAGACCTCATAGGTTCCCCATTTTGTTTATCGTTTGACTAAAGGAAACAACCCGCCGTCCACTTGAACAGGAACGTAGGTAGGAGACAAACCGTGGCCCCTCCAAGTGCTAAGAAACAAGGGTAGGAACGTCGGCTGTTGGCTGCGCTTCAACCCACGGCAAACAGAGGAGGTCGCCTGCTGCCTTTGGCCACGTGTGTTGGCTCCAGAGCTGGGCCTGGGAGGCGAGGGGAAAAAATCATGAGAAGCAGGCTTAGGGAGCAGTGCTGCCCTGACTTTCATCTTTTGCTGCGACATCTCCCCAGAGCATTTGAAGCTAAGTGCCGGGTTATTTTCCCGATTCCAGGAGCAGGACGGCTGCGCCGTTTGCGGAGTTTGCAGACCCAACGCTGTGGGTGTGCGTGCGTGGAAGCTGAGCGGTGGCAACGTGGTACACGGGTTGGCCGAGAGGAGCCCTCCCTGTTCGCACACCTCAAACACTTCACTCAGCAAAGCTACACACTGGCTGGAATAATAAAGACCTGCGCGCCTTCATAGACTCCAGCGTCACAAGCGGAACAAGGCCGACGGTGCCCGGGGCAATACCTTCTGGGTGCAGGCCACCGCCTTGGCGAGACGCTCCTGGCTTAGCTCCGTCATTTTACAGCTCACCTGAAACAAATAACACTTCCCACTACCACCACTGCGTGACACCGTCTATTCAGCATCCTCGGGGACTTCAGGTGCCTAGACACCTGGCTTGTGCTCCTTGGCTGTTGTCATCGCTTTTCAGACCCAACTCCTCAATGCTTGGCCCCCCCAAGAGCAAGGAACCCCTTCCTGGATGACCTCCATGCCCATGCCAGCAGTACCCCCAAATACTTTTGAGTTCCCAAAACAAGGCATTTCAGGATTCTTTCGGTTCCCGAGATGTAAGGTCTAGCGCTACTTACCTACCGGGCCTTACTTCCCGTGTCCTGAAGCTGTGACGTCGGGGCCTCGCGGACCCCGGACAGAGCGCCCCTCTGGGTCAGCCAGTTCCTAAATATAGTAAACGAATCACATGCTTTTCAATCGGAAACCAACCAGGATGCAGCCCACACGCCTGACCACTTCCTCTCACACTCCAGCCCCCTCTCCCGCCTCAATCACTGCAGGGCCAGGTGCCCAAGATTTGAGGACAGTCCCTACGGCCCAGAGTCCACGGACGTGATTCGAACTCACCCATCCTAAGCCTGCTTGTCCTGCCTAAGCTGTTTCTTCCCACGAGAACCATAGTCAGGGCTCTTACCCACGTACCCGCTCTGCCTCCTGCCCCACCCATGAGCTCCGCATGCGGCCCTCATGGCATGGTGTGCGTCCCTCTTCTGGGAAGTGTAACAAACTATTATTTCAGGGGCAATCATCCCCTGATCTGTCGGCCTCCCTGCATCTCAGATTCTCTATTCATACACTATATTTTAAAACCTCAGACAGGGGAAGCCGGGATGGCTCAGTGGGTTGAGCGCTCACTTTGCAGCGCTGGGGACCGAGGATCGAATCCCGGCCCCGGACCATGCGGAACCATATTCTGAACTGGGAGCTCCCCCAGTTCAGTTCTCTCTCTGTCTCTGTATCTCTCTCTCTGTCAAAATAAATAAATAAATATTTTTAAAAAAAAAAAAAAACCTCAGACAACCAAAGTTTTCCTGAGGGGGGAAGCGAGTGAAGGCTTGGATGGAAGTCACTGGGACCACACAGGTGTATAGGCAAAGTGACCCCAGAAAGGAGTCTTGAGTTAGTCACTGAGAGAATAGAGTCTTACCCCGACAACATCACAAGTCTGCACTGTTTTCCATCCAAACCGAGTTTCACTGAGTCTTTTTTCTCACGGTAACGTAATGCAAAAGCGTCTTCATTTTATTCTGCCCTTAAATGAGCAAACATCTTTTCATCCGCAGCATGAAATGGTAACTTTGTGCCAGCTTCAACGTATTTCACGTACAAGTAGTCAGTCAGTCAACACAGATTTATTGAGTGCCTACTGTATGCACTGTTCTAGGTCCAAGAGCACATCCAACAGGGAACAACACAAACAAAATCTCTGGTCACATGGAGTTTATAACCCAGTGGAGTAAAACAGACAGTAAACTAAATAAATCAATGGTACAGCTAGGTAGGAATTAACAGGACAATAAAGCAGGTAAGGACATAATGAGGACCATTATCTCCCAAGAGGAAATGGAGTTCCAAGTTTTTATATCGTGATTGAGGTATCATTCAGATATCATAAAATGTGCTCTTTTAAACTCTCCAACTCCACCATTTCTACCATATTCTCAGTGATGCAACCATTTCTACTACCTACTTCCGGGGTGTTTTCGTTACCCAGGCCCCACCCCACCCCCAAGAAAATGCCCTTATTAGCAGTGAGTCCCCAGGGCCCCCTGTGCCCTGGCAACCACCAGTCCACTCTGTCTCTGGTTTTACCCATTCTGGACCTTTCCTATAAATGGCATCGTACCCCATGTGGCCGTCTTTCAATTAGCATCATGTTTTTAAGGTTCGTCCAGTGTCTGTCCGCTGATTCATTATGGACGACTAATATCCCACTTTGTAGCTGCACTACAGTTTATTAATCCACTCAGCACCCGATGGACAGTTGGGTGGTTTCTCCATGTGGGCCGGTATGAATAATGCTGCTGTGAGCACTTGTATGGACGTACGTTTTCCTGTCTCTTGGAGATAGGTTTATGGGCAAAATTGCTGGGTCCTATGGGTGGCTCTATGTTTAATTTGGGGGGAGAGAGCTCCATGTTAAATCAAGTGATCAGGGGAAGCCCTGCAGATAAGATGACGTTGATGAGATGACACAGGAAGGAAGTGACCTAAAGTCGTACATGGAGACAGGGGGAGGGCAGAGAATAGCACTATCAAAGACAATATACCTGCTATGTCTCAGGACAGCGAAGTACAAGCGTGTGGTCCAACTAGACACAATCAGGAGGAGACCACGTGTTGACCTACAATGCTAACCAGTGACCAAGAGAAATATCAAAGGGAAGCCGGGATGGCTCAACCGGTTAAGCGCTCGCTTTGCAGCCGTGGGGACCAAGGATTGAATCCTGGCCCCGGCCCACGTGGACCCATATGCTGAACTGGGGTGTGCTTTCCATACGGGAGGCCTCCATTTCGGTCCTTGTCCCCCGGTTCGGCCCCTGGCTTGAGAGGGACGTTCCTCCCATGCAGGAGGCCCCCAGCCCAGTTCCTGCCCTGCTCAGACCCGCCCACCTACATGGAACAAAACCATGTTGAAAACTGATGATGTACAACTATGGAGACGGCTCTGGGCCCTCCCCTTCTCTCTGTCTCTGTCTCTCTCTGTCTCTGTCAAAAACAATAAAGAAAAGAAAAACATCACATTTATATGGCAGCCTGTTAACTCACTTGTTAGCAATTTGGGCTACACGTTCTAGCCTCCCGAACTTAACTTCTTCATTCAATGTCTTCATGACGATGTCATCCCGTTTCTTCCATGAGTCTGTCTTCTCCTGACAAGTTTTATAAAGGGCTACGCAGAATGTGAGTGCGCAATGGTTAGGTGGCAGACTCGATTATAGAGGAGTCTCTGTGTGCAGGGGTAGCACGGATAGGCACACCGCTGTCACCGTCAGAAAGGAGAGACCCGGAAAGGCTGTCATGAAGCTCCACATCGCCCAGCACTTTCCAGCCCTACGGAAGTCGAGAAAGTCAGATTTCCAAAAGAGCTCTGTGATCACAGACGCCAGCAGACAGAAATGCATCCCCTTTCTCCTGCATTGATCAAACAGGACAATGAAAGAGTGAGTAATGGGTTTCACCACTCGTTTCTCCTGGAAGTCTTTTTTCTTTTTTAAGAATTATTTTACTGTTTCTGACAGAGAAAGATAGAGACAGAGAGAAGGAGGAGGGCCCAGAGAGGTCTCCATAGGGGCATGTTATTAGTTTTTCAACAGTTTCGCCCACACACAGGTGGGCATAGAGCTGCTCAAGGTGGAAACCAGGCCGGGGGCCCCCCAACATGGAACGCACACCCCAGTTCAGCATATGGGTCTCCACTGGCCAAGGCCGGGACTCGATCCTCGAACCTCAGAGCTGCAAAGCGAGTGCTCAACCCCCTGAACCCCCCGGCCTCCCCCTCCTGGAAGCCTTGATTGTGTGGCTCTCTCTGGATTTCACCAGAATGGCCCGAGCTTACGATTTCAGAGGGCAATGCAAGTTCTAAAGAAAGACCGCGTGAACTACTAAGAGAAGCCCGCTGGATCCAAAGGACAGCGGGGAGACGTCAGGAGCGGGGAGCGCCCCAAGGAACTACTGTCTCCCCTAAAGCATGAAGAGTGAGTCTTTCTGGGCATGAAATGAGCGAAGCATTTCAGGAAAGAGGAGAGCGGAGTCTGCCCTCCGGCTCAGCGGCAAGAGGGCACGTAGGACCCCAGAAAGGAAGCCAGCACAGCGCAAGCGAGAGGGGAAATGCAGACAAGAGCCCAGCGCTGGGGAACAGGGCCTCATCGCAGGGGGCCTGCTGGGCAGACAGAGGGGTCTCGACTTCAGGCTAAAAGCCACGGGCAGGAAATGAAGGCTTCCGACCTGTGCAGTGACGTGATAGGGTTCGCTGGGGTCCATGGACTGAACATGGGCAAGGCTGGAGGCAGGTGCCCGGGTAGAATGCCCAGTTCTTTCCACGATATGAGGGGGCATCCAGGACCACCTGAGGGTGCTGCGTGTGCCTCTCACAATATCCAGATGCAGGTCCCAGCTCTGCCATCCACTCTATTAATTATGAAGAACATGAACGCGCATCAAGGCAACAACTCCACCCCAGTGAGCTCGGCACGTGACCCTCGGGATCAGAGGAGTCCAAATTCAGCCCCAGTTACACATAAATGCTGTCATTTCATGAAAATGATCGCAGTCTTTTGGAAACCACATCCACCAGCTCTGACCATGTCTCCTGGGTCTCCGTGTGACCCAAGTGTCCTGGGGCGCTGCCACCGGAAGACCTGTGCATCGGATCTGGAAGCTCCCTGCTCCCCATTTCCTGCCCAATGTTTCCATCTCTCGGTATTATTCTCTTCAGACACACACACACCCCAAAGCCCATTTTCCCGCCTTCACGTCCTGACATTTTTAGAAGGAAGAGTGCTATCGCTTGTGTCTTTAAGCTCTGTGTACGATGGGAAAGGGGGCCAAAACATGGAAGTTATTTATAAGAAAACTGTGTATTTACTTGTTGGGACATGTTTAAACTCCAGTCACCTTCAAAGCACTGTGCTTGATGCAATGCACATATTGAGACTCTTTGTCCACTGCTCTGAACAGTTTTTGAACTCCTCGATTTTAATGCCTTTTAGTGCTTCTGACATTTTTTTGTTTCTCCTCTTCCACTTCGGCAAAACGTTTCCCTCTGAGGAATTTTTCATCGGGGCGGGGGAGGGGGAATCACTCAGAGCCACATCAACCTCTGGTAGCCACCATGCTCCTGTGTTTCACACCCACGTGGAGGAGATGAAGGGATGTGAATGAACCTTTAAAAAACACTGGATACCCACAACAGTCTCTTTTGCTCCAGAAGATGTTCACAGGTCAAGAAAAAGGCTCTGGAACCATCCACGGGCTTTGTACAAGCATTGTTGACAGGGCCTCAGGAGCGAGGCCATCAGTCTAAACTTCTGCAAGGTGGCCATTAACAATCGTTTAGTAGCGAAAGGTTAACGCGAAAGAGGTAGGTAAATGCTTTAAAATCCATGCTCTGACAACGCACTGACTTTTCACAGTGACGATGCATCAAAATGGTCAGTGTCCCAGAGCTACGGGCTGACTCTCAGACTTCACTGTGGCAGGATCTGACCTGTCAGCGGCCAGAAGGCTCAGATGACCCCCTAGAGGCCGTGGGGAGAATTCAAGGATTGTCCTGCAAATGAAATCACCCCTGCTGTTTGGGTAGGCAGCCAGAAATAGTAGTAACAGGTAAACCTGGCCTTTGGAGTCAAACAGAAAGTTCTAGACTCTCCAGCTGGGCACTCCTACTCAGGCTACTGAACTCTCCTGAGCCCCTATTTTTCCCCAGTGAGAAATACAATTCTACAAAAATAACGCTTCGGTCTTATGGTCATTGGAAAGATTAAATAAGACTACGTACTAAACATCTTTTCAAGAGTATCTAGCACATAGTAACTAGTCACTAAGTATAAGTTTCCTTTTCTGACCAAGAAATTCCTCTATCTCTTAGGCTTGAGGCATTGTGCTCTGTGTCACAAAGATGGGTGACACTTGTGTTCTGTCCCCAAAAGCCTGTGATATAAATTCTACACTTGGTATTTACTCCAGAGAAATAAAGTCTTGTCCACAAGTGTTCATGGCAGCTTATTCAAAACAGCCAAGAACTGGAAATGACTCCAGTGTCCATCAACAAGTGTGCTATATGCATAAATGCACTCTCATACTCCCACACTGAACAATGAGAAGTCACAAACAAGCTGCCGATACTAGAACCAACATAGATGAATCTCCAAAACACTGAAAACGGAGAGAAGCCAGACCAAAAAGGGTAACCAGTTGTTTTACTCATTTATATAATGTTCTGGAAAGGGAAATCTGTAGAGTCAGAAAGCAGTGGTTGGGAAAGCCGGGATGGCTCAGCGGGTTAAGCGCTCGCTTTGAAGCCCCGGGGACTGAGGATCGAATCCCAGCCCCGGCCCATGTGGACCCATGTGCTGAGCTGGGCTGTGCCCCCAGTTCAGTTCTTGCTGGGGCCTATGCAGGAGGCTCCCGGCCCAGTTCCTGCCCTGCGCAGCCCCGTGCCCACCTGTGGAGTGAAACTATATGGAAAACTAATGCTGTCAACTATGGAGACTGCTCTGGGCCCTCCCCCTTCTCTCTGTCTCTCTCTCTGTCTGTTTCTCTCTGTCAAAAATCAATAAAATAAATCTTTAAAAAAGAAAGCAGTGGTTGCTGCCCAGGGATTGGGTGGAGGGGAGCGATGCGAAGCAGCACAGGGAGATTTTCGGGGTGATAGAAATGTTCTGGAGCATGATGGGGTATTGGTTACATCAATATACACATTTGTCAGAACTCATGTAAACTGCACACTTAAAATGGGTGCAGTGGTAGAATAAGAATTTTATCTGTCTGTCTCCAGTTCCTGACACAGAGCTCCTAAACCCATGATTCCCTGAATGAAAAGACTGTTTATTGTCACTTATAATTAGCCCCTTGGGTCACGAGATGACTCAGGAGAATCTAGATAGCTTCATACAGGAACCAGCTGCCAGAAAAACTAACCATGTGATGAGAACTTTCAGGAAGAAGTAAAACTGTCATTAGTTACCCATGATGTGCTGCTATATAGAGAGAACCCAAAAGATTCCACCAAAAATCAATTAGAACTCAGTAAAGTAGCAGATACAAAATCAATCATCAGAAATTGGTGTATTTTTATACACCTGCAACAAACTATCTGAAAGAGAAAGAAAACAATCCCATTTACAAATGCATCAAAAAAAAACCAAAAAGAAAACCTAGGAGTAAATTCAACCAAGGAGGTGAAAGACCTGTCCTGAGAAAACTATAAGACAGTGAAGAAAGAAAGTGAAGATACAAATAAATAGAAGCATATTCAGTGCTCCCAAGTAGGAAGAATTTACATAGTTAAAATGTCCATGCTACCCAAAGCAATCTATAGATTCAGTGCAATGCCTATCAAAATCCTAATGGCATTTTTCACAGAACTACAACTAATAATCCTAAAGTTTATATGGAACCATAAAAGACCCCAAATAGCCATGGCAATCTTGAGAAAAAGGAACAAAGCTGAAGGTATCATGCTACTTGACACCAAACTATACGACAAGGCTATAGTAAATCAAACAGAATGGCCCTGGCATACAAGCAGACACACAGATCTACAGAACAGAACACAGAGCCCCAAAATAAACCCATGCCGACATGGTAATTTAATCTATGACAAAGGAAGCAAGAATATATAAAAACGGTCTATTCAATAAATGGTGTTGGGAAAACTGGACAGATACATGTAAACAAAATGAAACTGAACCACCTTCTTACTCCATACGCAAGAACAAGCTCAATGATTAAAGACTTAAATGTAAGATCCCAAACCATAAAACTCCTAGTAGAAAAGCATAGGCAATCGATTCTCTGATATTGCTGTTAGTGATCTTTTTTCTAATACATCTTCTCAGGCAAGAGAAACAAAAGAAAAAAATGATCAAGTGGGACTATATCAAACTAAAATTTTTCTGCACAGCAAAGGAAACCATTAATAAAATAGAAAGACAGCCTACTGAATGGGAGAGGTTATTTGCCAATGATACAACTGATAAGGAGTTAATAACCAAAATTTATAAAGAACTTACATAACTAAACACCCAAAAAAATCTAATTGAAAATTGGGCAGAGGACTTGAATAGACATTTCTCCAAAGAGGACATATAGATGGCCAATAGACATATGAAAAGATGCTCAATACCACTAAACATCAGAGAAATGCAAATTAAAACCACAGTAAGATATCACCTCTCACCTGGCTATCGTCAATTAATTAGCAATGTGTTGGTGGGAATGTGGAGAAAAGGAAACCTTTACGCACTGTTGGTAGGAATGAAAATTGAGGGGATGCCGGGATAGCTCAGCAGGTTAAGCACTTTCCTTGGAACCGCAAGGTCCGGGGATCAAATCCCACATGCAAACCCACATGCTGAACAGCGACAATTGGCAACCGCCAGGATGGCAATGAAGGTTCTAGCCTCCTGTGTGGGAGGACCCCAGTTTGGTTCCTGCCCTGCATGGCCCCACATTCACCCGTGGAATGAAACTATGACACAATTAATGATACACAACTATGGAGACTGCTCTGGCCCCTCCCCCTTCTCTCTCTCTCTCTCTCTCTTTCTCTCAAACAGTAAAATAAATCTTTTTTAAAAAGAAAAAGAAAAGAATATTGATGCAGCCACTATGTAAAACAGTGTGGATATTCCTCAAAAAATTAAAAATAGAGCTGTCATATGACCCAGCAATTCCACTTCTGGGTATTTATCCAAAGAACCCAAAACACTAATTCAAAAAGGCATATGCATCCTTATGTTCACTGTAGCATTATTTACAACAGCCAAGATATGAAAGCAACCTAAGTGTCCATCGATAGACAAATGGACAAAGATGAGGTGGTCCATATAGACAATGGAATATTACTCAGCCATAAAAAACAAAATCATACCATTTGTGACATAAATGAACCTACAGGGTGTTATACTGATGAAATAAGTCAGACAGAGAAAGACAAATGCCATATGATCTTACTTCCATGTGGAATCTGAAGAACAAAATAAACGAAAAACAGGAATGGACTCATAGATACTGAGAAAAGGCTGATGATTAACCAGGTGGGAGGAAGGTTAGGGAGCTGAAAGGAAAAAGGGGGAGAGATTAAGAAGTACAAGTTGGGGAAAGCCAGGATGGTTCAGCAGGTTAAGCGCTCACTTTGCAGCCCCAAAGCCTGGGGATCGAATTCCGGCTCCGGCCCATGTGGACCCACATGCTGAGCTGGGGTGTAGCCCCCAGTTCAGTTCTTGCCGGGGCCTATGCGGGAGGCTCCCGGCCCAGTTCCTGCCCTGCGCAGCCCTGTGCCCACCTGTGGAGTGAAACTATATGGAAAACTAATGTCAACTATGGAGACTGCTCTGGGCCCTCCCCCTTCTCTCTGTCTCAGTATCTCTGGCTCTGTATCTCTCTCTCTCTCTCTGTCAAAAACGATAAAAATAAATTTTTTAAAAAAAAAAAAGAAGTACAAGTTGGGGGAAGCCGGGATGGCTCAGCAGGTTAAGCGCTCACTTTGCAGCCCTGGGGGCCAGGGATCCAATCCCAGCCCCGGCCCGTGCGAACCCATGTGCTGAACTGGGGCGTGCTTCCCATGTGGGAGGCCTCCCGCCCACCTGTGTGGGACAAAACCACATCAAAAACTGATGAAGTACAACTATGGAGACTGCTCTGGGCCCTCCCCCTTTTCTTGGTCTCTCTCTGCCTCTATCTCTGTCTCTGTCAAAAACAATAAAATAAATCTTAAAAAAAAAAAGTACAAGTTGGTAGTTGCAAAAAAGGGGGATGTGAAATACAGCACAGGAAATGGAGTCAACAACACTGTAACAACTATATAGGGCCAGGTGGGGACGAGACTCATCAGGGAATCACCGCATAAACTAGATGAAAGTCTAGCCCCTGTGCCCTACACCTGAACCTAATATGAGATAATACTGAACACTGCTTGTCACTGAAAATTTTTAAGAAGGTTAGAATTCTTAGCCCCACCGCACTCCCACCTTCAAGGAGGAGAGAGGAGGTAGAGATGGAGCTCAATCACCACTAACCTCAGAAAGATGATTTGCGGGCGCTTTCTGGCCGCAGAACACAGGACGTGCAGGGACAGCGGTGTCCCCCTGCTCCAGAGAGGCACTCGGGACCTTTCTGGGCCCTGCTCTGTGGACCTGCTCATCTGGCTGTTCACTTGCATCTTACGTGACAGATTATAACCACAGCACTATGCGTCCCTGAGTCCTGTGAGCCGTTCTAGTGAATTGTCACTGCAAGTCAGGGAGTGGGAGCCCCTGGATTTGAAGCCCACCAGATGGAAATGCAAAAATCCTGGGACCCCACGAGCAGTGGCAGCTGAAGGGGGCAGTCTCATGGGACTGAGCCCTCACCCTCTGAGGATCTGCACGAACCCCGGGAGTCAGGGTCGGCACTCACTTGTGAGACGTCCAGTTGTGTCAAAAAGCCGGCGCATTGGCTGGCGTTGGAAAAACAGCCCAGGTTCATATTATTGCATCAATCAAACCTCCACGGAGTTGATTTTTAAAAGCCTACAACCGAGCACAGGGTTTTATTGTTTGCTTGTTTGTTTGTTTTATTGTTTTTGACAGAGGTAGAGACAAACAGAGACAGACAGAGACAGAGAGAAGGGGGAGGGCCCAGAGCAGTCTCCATAGTTGCACATCATCAATTTTCGACATGGTTTCATTCCACATAGGTGGGCGGGGGCCGCACAGGGTGGGAACTGGACTGGGGGCCTCCCGCGTGGGAGTCACACCCCCTCAAGCCAGGGGACCAACTGGGGGACAAGAACCAAACTGGGGGCCTCCCATATAGGAAGCACACCCCAGCTCAGCATATGGGTCTGCACGGGCCGGGGCCGGGATTCGATCCTCGGTCCCCAGGGCTGCAAAGTGAGCATTGAACCCACTGAGCCATCCCGGCTTCCCCCACAGGGTTTTTAAACTGTGCTCTGAATTGAGGACCTTGAGGTTCAAGGTCCCAGGAACGACGCTCAGAGCAGCTCTCTTACCTGACTGCTTTGAGAGGTGGGGGGTGGGGGAAGGCCCAGAGCAGTCTCCGAAGTTGCCCATCATTAGCTGTGACATGGTTTTTTCCACACGGGTGGATGTGGGGCCGCACAGGGCGGAAACCAAACCGGGGGCCTCCCCCACGGGAGGCGAGAACCCTCGCCATGGAGCCACCCCAGAGGTTCCCAGTTGTGCCGTAGTTCAGCATGCAGGTGTGCACGGCCAGAGCCAGGAGTCAAATCCCGGCGCTCGTGAGTGCGAGGCAAGCCCTTTTTATACGGGGAGATCCATTTAAACAAAGACTTCAGAGTAGGGAGTAAAGACTTCCTGGTGGGAATGCTGAGGGAAGCGTAATGACAGATGTGACAGCAAGCGGGGCCTTCACGTGTGGGTCAGAGCTAGGCCTCCGGAGGTGATGGGGCAGGGCGTCCCTGCTCGAATACGCCAGGGCTTGGCTGGCATGGACAGAGTTCTGGGTGTGCGTGAGGTGCTGCTCATCTCCTGCTGAGGAACACATCACCCCAACACAGAGCCCACCCATCCGCCTGTGAGCCTGCAATGCGGGCTCAGCACGAACAGATTTCTCTGCTCCCCTTCAACCCACAGGCTGGTGGCGACAGCCGAACCCACACATCGGTTCCGGCTGGGCTGTTGGCCCGAACCCCACACACAGCCTCTGCACGTGGCCTGGGTTCCTCACAACATGGAGGCTGGGACCCAAGGGTTGGCGTTCTGGGAAGAAAGCCAACTTGTACCCCCTTTTCTAACCTCCCCTGGGAAACCACATAGCATCACTTCTGCCACATTCTTGTCCAAGGAAAAGAAACTGAATAGCGCCTTCTCATGGGAGCATCAAGGAATTTGTGGGCTTATTGGAAGAGCCCAGCCTGTGGGAAGATGCTCCCTTCAAACAATATAGAATAGGGAGCAAGTTCAAGGACAATGAGTTCAAGAGACTCTGTGGGAGGTGAGTTAACCATGCAAGCGTCTGGGAAAGAGGAGTCAAAGACAATGCCGAGAAAGCATTCGAAAAAGACAACTATCCAATAAATAGAACAATGGGCAAAGCAGGAGAAAAGTCGATCCTCAAAAGAAAAAAAGCACTAGACATATTCAAGCACTATATCAAAACTGTTCCATCTTTCTAGTTATTAAAAATATGTACCTTGAAATGACAATGAAATATCTTTTGTCTCCCAAATTAACAAAGGAATTTTAAAAAAGGGTGTCGGTAAATTAAAGCGATTACCCAAGAAATTTGCTTGCCTTTTGATCTTGCAAATAATTCTACTTTGGGGAGTTCCTCCTAATGAATTACTCATGAATATAAAGAAAGAGGTCATTACAAGGACATTCACTGCACACTGTTTATAATATGAAAAACTTAATCTAAGTGTCTAACATTGAGAGATTTTTTTAATTTTGCGGTATATTTACATAATACAATAGAATGTTACAAAGGCGTTAGATACAATGTTGCTGATGAATATTTAATTACCTAAGGAAATATTCAGAACCTAGGGTTATATAAAAATAAAATCACACAACAAGATTTCTAGCATTCTAACTAGATAGAGTATACTGTAAAAAATCAGTGTAAAAAATACATTAAGACCATAATGGTTATTTCTGGGTAGAGAAATTACAGATGATTTTATTTTTACCTTTTTCTTACCTGTGTTTTCTTTTAGAAAATTAATAAACATATATGACTTTTGGGATTTCAAAAAAAAAAAAAGAATCTCCACATACCATAGACATCCTTTTGTAAACACCTTGAAATAGCATCAAGCTGTCTTTTTAGTGGCTTTGACTTCATGGTAGCTCAGGGTTAAATCTGTATGAATTCAGTTAAAGGCAGGAGAAGGCTATCTTACTCCTTAGAGGGAAATGAAGCCAGGGTGCAATTCTGCTCTTTATTTGTGCTGATTTTAAATAAAAATTTTGTGTGATGTTTTTCACATGAGCTTATTTTCCTCCCCAGGTAATTCTGTTTCTTTCTGGGAGTAGACATTTGCAAGCACAACAAATATTTTTATAAAGGGACCACAGAGAAACCTGATCTGCTACAAAGGAAGCAAACCAAAATGTATATCCTAGGGCTGAGGTGCACTTTGCCTCATTAACCCTTATTCCCAGCCAGGGAGCCAGAATGAACCTCTGGGCTAAACCCTCCCGGGGACAGCAAGGCCCCAAGGAATTCGGGGTGTGTCCTTCAGCTTTGGGGAGTGGGATGCACCCAAGGTCAACCGGACTGGACAAGGCAGATGACAATTTTTAGGTTGTTGTGGTTTTATTGTTTGGTTTGGTTTGGTTTTCCACGGCAACCTAAGATTTTGGATCTAAAGTCCCCGACCCATTTCTAGAGCCCTGTGCGCTGACAGCGGTTCTCTTCTTTCTGTAACTGGTGGCCTTCACAGCCAGGGCCCTAGAACGTCAGAAGGAAGGGACAGGACTGTCCTCTGGTGGTTCAATGAAGACTGGCACGTGGCAGATCACGCCCAGGAGGGCGAGTCACCTTGCTGCAGGGCCTGAAGTCTACAGACAGACTGCCAGGACCAGAGGAGGCCGGGAAGGAGGCGCTCTGAGGGCAGGGCTTGCATGGCCAGCTGCTCCGCCAGGCACTGTCCAGGGAGCGAGGCCACCGTCCAGGACAGAGAAGACCGGTTTATTGGGAGGGCTGCTCCAGGCTTCAGAGTACAACACAGACAGATCTGAGTCCCAGCTTGACCATTTCTAGGCTGTGCCCTTACACACACTCTCCCCACCCCACCTCGGTTGCCTCTGTAAAATGAGGGTGGTATCCACCTCATCGGGTTACTGTAGGGATTGCGGGGAGACCCTCAGTACAGACCCTGAGGCACAGCAAGCACCCAATAAATGTTAGCAAACAAAACTACTATGAACCACAATAGCCAGCAGTCTGATTTGAATCCTAAACTGTGAGTTTAATCCATGTGAGCCCGTGAGAGAAGGCAACATGCTCCTGTGTTGATCCATTTGCTGGACTTCAATGAGTTCCCCCCAAGTTATTCCCCGCCCCCCAGAGACCCTCCCTGCTACTCACACCCACAGGCCACGCCCTTTACAACTCGAGCCTTCCACCCCTGACAGTATCACTATGACTCTTAAACCATCTCTTTCTTAAACGATCTGACCTACTGATGTGTGATAAAGAGTTTGCAACTCATTTCTCTACTTAGGAGAAATGTGTTTTATTATGATGATTAAACCATTTGAAACAGGGAAGGACAATCAGCCCCTTGGGTAACCAAGGTTTCTGTTTATCCTTCCGTGAGGAGCTAGAACCATTTATGGGCTAAAGGATGATCCTGTATCCTTATCAAAATTGTCAGCAGGCAATCAATTGCTGACTGAGTTCAGACTCCTTCCAAGCATTGCAACACTGTGACATTCCAACAATCAATAATTAATTGGTTTTCAGCGCTTTGAAGGATGAGCACATTTTGCCCAAAATTATCTTGGACAAAAGCCTCGTAAACGATACACTAATTAACTGAGCAATGCGTGTGGAGGTATTTTTGTTTGCTCGTTTTTCCTCTGTCTGGTTCACAAATACCTAAAAGCCCCCTTCTGACCTCAACAGGACCCTAACTTGTCCCCCTTGACGGCTCTGGGGGCAGTGACGCTCTATCAGGAAGCTTGTGTTTTAGCACCGCCTAGTGGTCGTGCTCTATTATTACAATTCACCACGGTCACTTTTCGCTTACTTGTGCTTGCACAGGTAGAACGGTTACTTAACCTGCTCTTGAAAGAAAATATCATAAATATTCCTCAAGTACCTAGGCTGGGCACGGGCCGTGGCTGAACTGGGCCTCCCCACAAGGGGCCCTAGAACCAACGCACCCAGGAGCCAGCTTCAGACCACACCAGAGCACTACCCGGCCACCTCCACAAATGACGCACCAAAGGGCAGACTGGGCAGGCCCCAGAGCCCTGCTAACGTGGGTCCTGCTCTGCAGGGTCAGCGGCTGCCCCACAGCCCTGTTCACTGTAGTCACAGCCAGTCCTCAGCCAATCAGCCTGAGGGTCAATCTCTCCCATGGACGAGCAAACGGCAACCAAGACTCAACTATTAATACAACAGGAAGGTGCACACAGCCCACACAAGGGACACACCTGGAGCACCCAGCTTGGAACCAGGGAGTCTGCCACTGGGCCCCACAGGACACCTATTTCATAAGGCCATTCTAACCAGACCAGGAGACATCGCACCTCCACCTAATACATATTAAATAGAAACAAACAGAGAGAGGCAGCCGAAATAGGGAGACAAAGAAACAGGTCCCAAATGAAAGAACGGAACAAAGCCCCAGAAAAAATAACTAAACAAAATGGAGACAAGTCATCTACCTGATGCAGGTTCAATACACTGCTTATGAGGATGCTCAGTGGACTTAGAGGAAGAGTAGATTAATTCAGTGAGAACGTTAACAAAAAGATAGAAAACATTTTTTTTTTAAGTCAGAAATGAAAACGACAGGAACTGAAAAGAAGAATACCTTGGAGGACATCAGCAGCAGAGTAGCAGACGCAGAGGCCATGGGTGGGAATGGGTTCTTGCAACAGCGTGGATGAGCCTGCAGGGTGTTGTGCTGAGTGGAGTAGGTCAGACAGAGACAGACAGATGCCATGTGACTTCTTATGTGCGGAATGTAAAGGGCAAAATAAACTAACAACAAAACAGAAACAAACTCATAGATACAGAAAACATTTTTGATGGTTGCCAGATGGGACGGGGTTGTATATGGGTGAGAAGGGGCAAGGGATTGAGATGCACAAATTGCCAGTGATAAAAATGGTCTTGGGAAGTAAAGTACAGCATAGAGAATATGGTCAATATATGGTGATAACTATGCACGGGGTCAGGTGGGTACTAGGCTGATCGGGGATGATCAGTAAGTTACATAAATGTCTAGTCACTATGCTGCATGCCTGAAACTAATACAACACACATCAACTGTGATTGAAAAATTATTTTTAAAAAATAACCTCTGCAGCCAGTACATTTCATTCTCTTTCATACGGCCCACGTTTAATATAGAAAATTAAGAACTCATGACAGCCACAAAGCATCCTCATTGCATATCTTGGATCCTTGGAACAAATGAGGATTTCAATCCATAGAAATCTGAGGAAACCCCAGAGGGAAAAAAGGCAGAGTGGAGCAGACAGCACTTATTGCTCAATAGTTACAAAAAAGGCACTCGAATGTTTGTGTACTCACTTTTTTAACTAAAAAGAAGCCGTTATTTTGAAGGTTGAGGCCTCCTGCACATAAAAAAATCAAATTCTTTGAGCCTCTATCAACCTCAGATCATAATATCTATAAATCACATATTTATTTCATTTTCTGGACTTGTCTCTTTGTGCAAAATGATTGTGCTTATTTGCTTGGGTCTTTCTTTATTATTTTGTATATTTCATAATGCAGTTTAGTTTCCAGAAACTGCCTATATTGATAGTGTGTGGATTTTTAAATGATATTTTGATATCGTACAGTCCATATTTGGGAAGGTTTCCTCACTGTGTCACTGACCCCACTCGCCATTGAAGGTCAAACCAAATCTGTAAGAGAAGGGAGACTATGTATATGGTATTGTCAGTCTAAGTGATGTTTGCATTTCAATAATACTTTAAAGAAAATGAAATGTGAATAAATAAAAACAATCTCCTAGAATGCTCATTTTCTGACTACAGAAAGACAATGTAAGAAAAAATAATTCAATTTAAGTAAGTGGTCTGGTTTGTTGTCTTTGCTTGTTACCAACACAAATATTGTTTTCATAAAAATATGAGAAGTAGAAGGAAAATTGGCATCTAGCTAAATAAATCTATCTCCTTCCTACTCTCTCACAAAAGAATTAAAATATAAAGAACAGCAAAAAGCTTCAGTCATGCCTGTGCATGAAATTGTTATCAAACCTACATGCTTTTTAGATGGTGCATAATTTTTTTTTTTAAGATTTATTTTATTGATTTTTGACAGAGAGAAACAGAGACAGAGAGACAGAGAGAAGGGGGAGGGCACAGAGCAGTCTTCATAGTTGACATTAGTTTTCCATATAGTTTCACTCCATGGGTGAGCACAGGGCTGCACAGGGTACACCCCAGTTCACAGGGCACACCCCAGTTCAGCATGTGGGTCCGCCTGGGCCGGGGCCGGGAATTGATCCTCGGTCCCCGGGGCTTCAAAGCGGGCGCTTAACCCGCTGAGCCATCCCAGCTTCCCCGATGGTGCATAATTTAGTGCAATGAAGTACAAATAGAAATTACTTTTTAATTATATGCATTTTCATTCCACTGTAGTCTTACCTTATTTTTAGCAAAGGGGGAGCTGTTTTTAAAGTACTAGTCTCTGTCAACAATTTGGAACAAAATAATCTTCACTCTCCTCAAAACGCCTCTTTTTATTACCATAGTAACCAGAAAACAGCTGTTTTCCAGAGTTCCTGTGGTCACAGGACTTCTGCCACCATAGAACAAACGTGCCCAATGACACAGACGGGTGTCCCTGCAAAACCAATCGGCAGCCTCAGGAGGAGGAAATGTTTATGGCCGCTCCAAGTCGAATTGCCACAGTTGTCCTTAAATCAGAAAACAGCAAGGAGATGAGCTCTTCTGACCATACAGAAGTGATGTTTACAGCAAGAAAAACACAAGGAATAGAACCTGCCCCGAGACCGGCATTGCCAGCAGAATCTTCCCAGCAAGAAAAAACATCTGTGACAAACAGAGAACCACTGTCAAATCTACCTGGTGAGCAGTCGTCAGAGCCGGACCGGCCCTTGGGGACAGACACTGGCACCAGGAGGCAAAGTTACAGCGCACAGAGCAGCCCTGGCTGCAGGAGAACACACAGAAGCCACACCCGTCAGTGCAAATGGCAAAGGGCATTGGGTTGCGAATGTATTTGTCCTCACGGTTACGCCTGACACGTGGATGGCAGCCTTACATTTAGATAAGGCTTCAAAGATGAGGCACACAGCTCTGTGTATAAAACTCAGACCAAACCATCAGTGCAACAAAGCACACCCATCCCAATGCTGACAGAAAAGTTCTGCGGAGGACTCGGAAGTAGCCACAGACAGGCCGAGTTCTGGCACCAACAAGTAGAGACCAAAAAGAAAGAAACGGATGCTCCTTGGGACAGGGTATTCGCTATTAATTTTTATTTGTACGTTTGTTCTCTGGAAAGCGTTTCATTCTTCAAAGCTAATTCTGAGACACGTAGCCTAAGAAGTACTTCTATCATAGCACAAAGGGAAGTTCTATATATTGAAATCATCTTTTTTTTTTCAGGGTAGTAGTAAGGTCTACTCGTGCAGAGCAGAGAAAAAGAAAAGAAATTAAGCAAAGGCCAAAAATGGCAGGCCCATGAAGGTATGCATGTGTTGTCTTCACATTTACTGTTGACATGATTAAGTAGATAGATCCATGTACATATGTAACCGCAGCAGCTAGTACAATTTCTCAGTGAGTCCCGGATGTATGGAGAGGTGGGCTAGCTTCGGGCCAAAGCATTTCATTGAGTTTGGCTTGAAGGGAAAAAGTTGAAATGTTGCTTCATGGCTTGAGTTTTCTAAAAAGAAAGGGGGAAATATTAAGGAGAAGACGGTTAAAGGGAGACAGAGAATGCTTAGCACAACCTTCATTATTGATCATGCAATCAAGCGAAGCACACCTTTTATTCCACACACCACTACTCATTTGTGCCCAAGTGCAAGGAAAGGAAAGGACATTTTTCTCGTGGAAAACCAGCCCAGGTTTCCGTCATTCTCTGTATTAGCACATATCAGACGCCACAAGGTCAGTCACCATCTGCCATCACAATTCTCCCACTGCATTTTCATGGCACCCCGAGAGGCGGGATTTGCAGCCCAGTTCTGGACGGGGACATTTAAATGGCCCACAGCTAGACTAGGTCACAGTACTAAGGAGCAGCCTTTCGGGAGGGAGAATTCATTCTCATGCTCTGTGCTGTTTTGCCTGGGACGTCAAATGAACATCAGGTTCAAACATGGGAAATGAGGATTCTTTCGCAGCTCCAGTCTTTGCCATGTTCTCGCTAAAACCATCCTTTCAAATAAAGTGCCTGGAATATCCATGAGCTATGGGACGTGCTTGCCTTCGGAAGCTGCATGTTGCCGGGTGTCTGACTGCTTTACCAGGTTACATTTTAAAGGATAGTGACTGTCCCCCAGAATGGGATTTAGGAAGCTGTCTGACTCGCTCCTTCCCTGTCAGGCATTTTGACCTCACAACAGACCACTGCCAACTGGATCCCACACTAGAAGGCACCAGAACATCTGGCAAAATGTGCTGGCCACAGCTGGAGTTGTCTTGTTTATCTTTATTCTTTATATACTTTTTGAGTCAGCCTATAAAAGCCATCTGGGTACAGGAAGGATTCTCTCAGCTACGCCATTGCATATTCAATCCTCTTTTTTAATAATTACTACATTAAAATTGCATAATTCCTAAGAATGTTTATAAGCAGAGTGAATAGAAATAGATTTAAACAGTATTCTGAGCCTTTTACTGTGGTTTTTTTTGTTGTTGTTTTTTTTTAAATATTTATTTATTTATTTTTATTATTGTTTTTTGACAGAGGAGAGAGAGATACAGAGACAGAGAGAGAACTGAACTGGGGGAGCTCCAAGTTCAGCATATGGGTCTGCACGGGCCGGGGCCGGGATTCGATCCCTGGTCCCCGGTGCTGCAAAGTGAGCGCCTAACCCACTGAGTCATCCCGGCTTCCCCTACTGTGTTTTTTTAAACATTAATATTTTATTGTTTAAGAGAAGAGAGAGGGAGGGGGGAGGGCCCATAGTAGCCTCCATAGTTGTACATCATTGGTTGTGACATAGTTTCATTCCATGCAGATGGATGTAGGGCTGCATGGGGTGGGAACTGAATCAGGAGCCTCCTACATACGAGGCGAGAACCTTTGCCACCATCCTGGGGATTACCAGTTGCACCACAGTTCAGTCCATGGGTTTGCACGAGCCAGGGCTGGGACTCGATCCCCAGATCTCACAGTTGCAAGGCAAGTGCTCAACCTGCAGAGCTATCCCAGTAGCCCCTGTGTGTGTGTGTGTGTGTGTGTGTGTGTGTGTGTGTGTTTGTTTGTTTGTTTGTTTGTCTTTGGAGTAAAGCTAAATATCAGCATGTTTTCCTTTCCAACTATTCTTGAGATAGAACTTCTAAAAGTAAACTTGCTGACTTTCTTTTTTTCAAAAATAGGTCCCAACCCATTTCTTAGAAATCCAATCAGGGACACTAATAAGACTGACATTAGACTTCCCAATAGTAACAACAGGAAAAAAAATAAAAAGCAAAACGGATCACATCCAAACTGGTAACCTTAGGCCTTAAAGTAGAAATCTGTGTTTAGAACATGAAGGAAACCGCCTGGGAAAACATGATGTGATAGGCAAGATTTGCTGTGTAATTTAAATAAATGAGTGATGAAACTCTCACAATCTAATAATAAATTGTGATAGCTACTCTCACCAGCTCTAAAATCTCCTAAAAGTGTATTAAGCTTTAAGATTTTATATTAGTTCTTTATGTCTAATATCCCTAACGTGACTTCACTGGATTACATAGTATTTCTACATGAGTGTCCTGGTTAATATTTAATAAGTGAAAATGAAATACCATGTTCTTATCACTAAATCTCCAGCAGCAGTTGTCTTTCACGATCAACAGCCAGCTTTATGGGTTGTTTAAGGTTATAATTTGTTACCATTCCCCTACTGACCGGCACATATGATGGTCAGCATTGGAGTCTGTGTCATGGAACGCGGAAAGCAAAACGCTGCCTGTGCCTTCACGTACATAAAAATAGGCAGGGCCAGCTTCACACACAGGAAGGGGAGAACATCAGCACAGCACAAACTCTTCCTCACAGAGACCCTTTTCCTAGAATCCACATCAACCATAGGCTTCCACGCCCTAGGGCCCAAGCAATGGGCCCACAGCCCTTCAGCTCAGGAAGGGACAGCCCCAGGGCTGGGGACAGAGACAGACAGACGACCTGGAATCCAGGTCTCTGATTACCATGTGCAATGCAGTGTAGGGAACACACTGTCACAAGAAGTTCCCCGCCCCACACTGGGGCTACCTGGAAAAGCTGAAGAAATAAGGCATGAACAGGCCTAAGGGTCTTCTTCTGCTTCTGCTTCTTCTTCTCCTGGCTCTTGGTCTTCCCCTTCCTCAGCTTCTGCTTCCTCTGCATCTCCTTCTGCTCCCTCCTCGGTTTTGTCTTCTGTCTGATTTTAATAAAATTACACTGTTATTGAGAAGTGTCAGGGTCAACAGATACAGCGAGGGAAGGAGTGGAACATCTCGGACTCGAATTGAGTACGTCCCATGCTCCCTACCTAACATACACCACATACAACACACACATACACAATACACACACCCCACAATACACAACACACGCACGACACAACCTGAGGCATGCCAGCCCTGGCGGGCCTTCTTCACTGTCTAAGGAAAGCAGGCTTCCAGAGGTTCAGAAACACCATGGAGAGTCCTACTCCACACACTGGATGAGAACCTCTGTCCTAACAGAACCTCGGGTGGGGAAGCAGCTTCCAAATCAATCATGTCCTCCTGGATAGGTCCCCACCAGAGATTCTGGAGCCACCGGGTTTCCTAATGCCACGGAGCTTCCAGACACATCATGCTGAGCTGCATGTTTAAACTTCTCGGAGTCTAAGATGCAAACCCACGGTGTAAGGCCTAACACGAAGACTCAGCATCGCACGCTGCCCTGACACCTGGTGAAATGGGGGGACCTGCAAGGGCCTGACCACCGGCTCCCCACCCTCTCTGCTCCCCACAGTGAGGCCTCCTGGCCAAACAGCCCACCTCATCCAGGGCTCAGGCATGCAGCCTGCTTCCCCCCCGAGATATTCAAACAAGCCAATCACATCCTCCTTGGGAACCAGGAACACAGCACCCTCTGGATACAACCAAGTCTGCCTCTCACCCCTCCTCCCGAATTATTCACACTGTTCCCAAGTCTCCCCCAAATGGCCCTGCCCCATGCTGCAAGTGTATGTGACTCATAAACCATCGTCCCCCCATCTGTCCAGTGTCAGGGGCCATGTATTGGCCACGCCCCTAACCAGCGTGGCTCTCTAGCCACCTCCCTTTGATAAATTTATCCCCAGCTTGTTATTTCCCTTTTCAGCGGGTTAAAGGGGGGATTTCTGGGAGCTTCTTCATAGCACGAAGAACAAGCCGACCATGGCCAAAGCTGCAAGTCTTTCCTAAATGATGTTTCCGTTAAGCACAACTATCACATATGCCAGTGCACCTCTTCCGTTGCCGTCTCTCCCTCTTCTTCCTGAGTCCATAAACAGAAATTAAAGAAAAAAGTATAAATTCACGTAAGTCTGAAGTTGACTCTAAAGTTTTTGCAAACTAACAAAATACACATTCATCAAAGAGAAAGGCACTGACTTATCAATAAAAGATATAAATAGCAAAGACATAACTGAGCAACGCCTACTTTGAAAGGTTGTCCCCATCCGGGCCCCTGCTCACCCTCTCACCTCACCCTTCGTCACTCTATTTTGGGCCATATGCAGTTTTCTCACATCACCAAACCTCCAGGTCGCTGCTTAAAACATTTTCAAAGAAGACTTTCCCGGCCCATAGGCTGAGTTAGGGCAACCCCATACCTGTGCCTCCCTCATCACCATTTATGTGTTTGTCTCTCTGACTATCCTGTGTACTCCTTGTGACACGACCTGTACCTTATTTGTTTCTGGATCTCCAGGACCAAGCCACTCTGTAGAACCATGATATGAGTTTAAGAAATGTGTTACATGACTGGATAATGAACGTATCAAGTTGGCTATTGGATCTCAAAGAACAATGGTTTTCTTCTTAGCCATGAGAGCAAATGAAAATTCACAACATGCAACATAGGATCATCAACTATGTAAGTTTTACATTTTTCTAAGCCCGATTATTTGCCTTCACTATATTCAGCTGAAACAAATGAATTAAGACGACACATACAATTAGAAATGAGTTCTCCTTAGAGCTCACCTGGCAGGTAGCAGGGGGTCAGACCAGGGGAACAGCTAGTCTCCACCCTCCCAGAATAGCTAGCAGCAATTCCCCGAGACCTAGCACTGTGTCAAGACCTGAGATTGACAGGTGTGTCAAATAGAGAATTCATAGATACCTAGCCTCAAAAGGCCACGCAAGCTCTGAAGAACCTTAGACTTCACCATCACTCACTCGCTCAACTAAAACATGGTCTATGGGAGCAGGGATCAGATCATTTCCATGCTCCGTCCCTGGTCCCTGGAGTTCTGCTTGGCATGTGGCCACATCCCATCTGTCCATAAAATGCTGCATAAATGCATTTCTGCACACCACTCCTGCCTCAAATCCCTCTCAGAAGGAGGTGGCTACGTTAATTAAATAAAACCTTAACTGTCCGTTCTTAGCTCACAGAATTGTAAAATATCAGAATGGGCAGATCCACGCCTACAGATGATACTTGGATTGACTTTTATTATCAACAAAAAGGTGTTTGTTTTTTAAGGTAACTATAATCACATGGTCAATGAAACCAAGCTTTTGCAAACTCTTAGGACATGCCCTTGACAAAGCTACAACTTAAAATTATTTTATCTCTAAAAATAATGAATGAATGAATAAAACTATATCAATAACATTATTTTCTCTTGCCATTCTAAGAAAGCCAGTCAGAGGAAGCCCCAGGAGTGGGAGAACCTTCCCCAGCAGCTATTTCTGTTGGGAACGTGGCCAGGAGGCAGGCTGCGGAGGTGGCGTGTGGCCAGGAATAGGACAGGTGTCACCATGGTGAGTGTCAGGCCATGGCTGGGTAGGACAGGTGGCTGAGTGGAAGGAAGCATGGGCCAGCCAGGAGCTGAAAAGTCAGTTTGAGAATGTAATGTTAATAATACCTGTATCTAAAATAAAAATACCTTTTACTTAATCTTTTTTTTTTTTTTTTGACAGAGAGAAAGACAGAGACAGAGAGAGAGAAGGCAGAGGGCCCAGAGCAGTCTTCATAGTTGTACATCATTAGTTTTCGATGTAGTTTCATTCCACAGGTGGGCAGCAGGCTGCGCAGGGCAGGACCAAGCTGGGGGCCTCCCAAATGGGAAGCTCACCCAGTGAGAACCGAACTAGGGACCACATCCCAGTTCAGCATATGGGTCCACATGGGCAGGGGCCAGGATCCAATCCCCAGACCCTGGGGGCTGCAAGATGAGTTCTCAACTCTCTGAGCCATCTGGCATCCCCTGTCTTTTTTTTAATCACAGCCCATGCTAAATAACAAAAATGATTCTTTAACTTCCCATGAGAATCCACAAGATTATAACTACTTTGGAAGGGGCTCACAATTTAAAAAAAAAAAACAGTAACAACGACAACCCCCAGGTTGGCTGGCTTATCACATTGTTGAACTAACCCACCCCGTGGCTGAGAGGCCAAATCAGACCTGCCCCCGGCCGTGGGACGCAGCATCTGACTATAAAAATGCCACTTCCTCTCCGTCTCACAGGAGAAAGGGGTTGGGTAGAATGTTTTTAAAGATTTAGTTTTATTGTTTTTGACAGAGAGAAAGAGATACAGAGACAGAGACAGAGAGACTGGGGAGGGCCCAGAGCAGTCTCCATAGTTGCACATCATTGGTTTTTCCACATAGTTTCATTCCACAGGTGGGCGCGGGGCTGCACAGGGCAGGACCTGGGCCGGGGTCTCACCCCGGTGAGAACTGAACTGGGGGCACTCCCCAGCTCAGCACATGGGTCCACACGGGCCGGGGCCGGGATTCGATCCTTGGTCCCCGGGGCTGCAAAGTGAGCGCCTAACCCACTGAGCCATCCCGGCTTCCCTGTAGAATGTTTTTAACTTTGTCACTCTGTCTTAAAAGAAGCAAACTAAATCTTGATGTGTAAGTCAATAACTCTCTAAGAGTTCATTAGGCAATTTATGCCAAGTTCAAATTATATAAACTCAGATTTTTTAATTGCAAGACAATGAAACTGTCACTGCATTTAATTTAAAAACATATTATTTCTGAATGAGACAGCCTGCCGTGAAACCCCCTATTTCACTTCCAGGTCAAGATTGAAGATTTCATTTTCCTTCAAAACAGAAAAATAAAAATAAAAACCTTTAAAGAGTCTTAACTTATGACTAGCTTGAAACAGTAATCTTCGCATGTGAGGAATGTACTGTCTGGGCCCCTCCCAAGTTTACACTCCTGAAGATAAGGAGCCATTACCGCCCACTCCACAAATGGCACTTTTCACAGCGCGGTTGTCAGCCTGGCGCCCCGGGCGTCCTTCCTAGTCACTGAGAACGAGGGTCCCACGATCTCAACGGCTGTCCCCAGCTCTCCTGGCGTCAATCAATAGCGTGCAAACCGTCAGGGTTCCGCAAAGTCTTTGCTGCCACCAGAGCCCTGAAGTCTCCCCATGGGGAGCTCTGCCAGACACTGCCAACCCCAGCCCCACAGGCCCCCTCTGCCCCTGGGTCTCCCCGTTACCTGGCTCCCCAGCCACATTCTTAGAAGTCCTGGAATCAGTGGCCCACCTGGCCCCCCAATATCTTAGCTTGGCGCTTCTAGAACCAGTCGTCTCCCCCTCCTCACATCCTCTCTACCCTTGGTCCTGGGGCTCCTGGAACGGAACCCCTTTTAGAATTCAATCACAGGCCTTGGATGAGCCCATTGGATGTGTAATTGACCTCAGTTTCTTTCCCCAAGGCCTGCTTCCTGTCCATCATCAGCGCCTGTTGTTGGCTTTCCACCCATACTCGTGGTGAATGTATGCTGGGAATCGAGCACTACACACCTTGTTTTATAGAGAACATGAACCTAACCGAACCATCGCAGCACAACAAATCATTAAGTCTTGTCTAGCCTGGCCCTCCAGGCCTGGGTTCGGGGCCTGTCCCCTGGCTTCCTGTTAGCCCTCTACACGCCTCGACCATGTCAGTTAACATGTTATGAAACTACCTGCCTCCTCCTGGCTAACCTCTCAGCTCCGTATTTTCATGCCCACTCTTGTGTGCCCAGGATTGCTGGTACCTGGTAGAAGGTCGGTAAATGTTTAGTGAACAGACCTGAATCCAATGAAGCTACAGTGAAAAAAGCACACACTCACCTTCTTCTCTTGGGATTCAGCGAGGTTTTCCGCATCTTCCTTGTCCTCTTTTTGTGCCTCACTTTCTCCACTTTCTTCAGCCTTCTCTGTTCCCTGGGCATAAAGGAAACCCTGAGATAAGGGAACACCAGACCACATGTGCTATGGTTTTCTTATGTGGATACACAGCAGATAAACGAAGCAAATGGAGACCTGTTTGTTAGGTCACTTAGCCTCTAGCGTACAGGATGGTCTTCCCTTGGAATTGCTCATTGGAGCTGTTGGTGTAAGTCGATAGGTCTGATTCACATGCATGGCAGAGTAATAAACTCATGAGTGAGGAGTTTCAACACACTCAATCAAGGCTTATGAAGGGGATGTCAAAGGACTTGACATGTAGGCAGCATTTGCTTTCTGTTGCTCATGTGGAGAGAGACTTTCTAATTTCAGGGATTTACAAGGATGATAAATGATAGATAGATAGATAGATAGATAGATAGATAGATAGATAGATAGATAGATAGATAGATAGATGATGGATGATAGATAGATAGATATAGAAAGATAGATGGTAGATAGATGGATGGATGGATAGATAGATGATAGATGGATGGATAGATAGATAGATAGATAACGGATGATAAATAGATAGATGATAGGTAGATAGATAGATAGATAGATAGATAGATGGATGGATGGATGGATAGATGGATGGATGGATGGATAGATAGATAATGGATGATAGATGGATAGATAGATAGATAGGTGATGGATGACAGATAGATAGATGATAGAGAAGGAGACAGACAGACATAGATACAGAAGATTAGGACCAGTTAAATTCGGAGGAAACTGGTCTGCAGAAATATGTTTCAAGACACCAGGTCTTACCTCTGTGGTGCTCTGTGCCTCTCCCATTACATCACCATTGGGGAGGGAAGATTCCTCCTCAGGCGACTTTGTCACCTGCATCACATAAATTGAAAATTTTGAGAATTTTTTAGGGATAGTAGCTTGCATTTCAACATCGTTAAACTATTCAAGTTATGTGTGTCATCGCCCCTCATTTTTTCTTCACAACACTGTAACCTCAGTAAATAGGACAGTCACTTCTGACACACCTTAGAGACAAGAAAATAAAGGCAGGAAATGTCATATTGCAAGTTAGGGGCACGGCTATGGTAGGTCTATACTTCCCACTTTAAGCTTTTTTGACTTTTCTAGTGGTTCCCAGTCTTAAATTTGTACATTATTTTTCTCATTACAAGAACAGTTTGTAACTGTGTGAGATGATAGACAGTAACCAGGTGTATTGTGTTGATCATTTCACAATGTGCATATACGTAAGTCATTACATTGTACACCTTAAGCAATATAATGTTATATGTCAATCATATCTCAATAAAACTGGGGAAAACATTAGGCTATTTCTATTACAAAGGCACATCACATCAAGCTCATGGGGTCAAATCAAGCCATATACACACCCTCCAGTACCACCTTCCTACAATCATATTAAAATTTTGGTATGTGCCTAATTTTATCCTAATCCATACACAGAGGCTATTATTTTCTTAGTTTATTGTTATTTTTGTTTCAATTCTGTGTTTTTTAAAACAGAAATGGAAACACAGTATGGGTAATGTAATTTTTTAGCTTACTATATCATGGACATTTGTCCAGGTTCATTCATGTGATTCTAACCCATTCTTTTTAACATCTGCTTATAATCTTAAATATATAATAATTTATTCAAATATTTTCCAATTAATGGCTGTTCATAAAGTTTACATGTTTGTGCCTCTACAAGTAAAACTGTACTAAACTGAATAAAATGGTGGGATTTTTTTAAATTAGATGTCTTTCCAAAAAATAAAACTATAGTAATTCTACTCCCATAGTAATACATCCTCTTTTCCTTCATCCTATTGACCAATTGAAAAGGATTGCTCTTATTAATCTTTATCAACCTACCAGGGAGAAAATGGAATTTCATTTTTGCTTTCATTTACAATTTCCTAATTACTGGTAAGTAAGGACATATTTTTGTGACTTTTAGCCACTTCTATTTCCTGTTCAGATAATTGCCTTCATATCTTTTGCCTGTTTTTACTTGAGTTGTTTCTTTTATTATCAGTTTTAGAGGTTCTTTATATAATAGATATATTTTTCCCTTTGTCAGGTTACAAACTTTTTTCCCAGTATACAGTTTTTTACAAATTTTGTTGTCTATATTTTTTTAGTTCTTAGCCTTTTCTATGTACAAATGTATCTTACTTCTAGTCCCTGAAATATAGTGTTATTATTTACATTAGTCATTAACATCTAGAGCTTTAATCTCACCGGGAATTTAATTTAGCATGTAATATAGAGTAAGGCTGTTTTCTTCCAGATAGATGGCAAATTATGGCTGAACTCTTTATAATCATCATTTTCCCATTGAACTAAGTTGTAACTTTGGGAATAAGCATATAGTCTGTAAAACCATCCCTTTTTGAAATTTATGAAGGCTTTCTTTGCAATCAAGTGTATAAGAGCTTTGGAAATGGTTTAGTAAGTATAAGAAAAGAATTCATTCTATTAATTCAATGTAATATATTCTTTTTTTTTATATCTTTTTATATTTATAGAGAGTAATTATTTTATCTTCAGTGCATATTTATTTTTTTATTTTACTTTTGACAGAGAGAGAGACAGAGACAGAGACAGCTAGAGAGCCGAACTGTGGGAACTCCCCAGTTCAGCATGTGGGTCCGCCTGGGCCTGAGCCGGGATTCGATCCTCGGTCCTCGGGGCCTCAAAGCGAGCGCTCAACCCGCTGAGCCGTCCCGGCTTTCCCTATGTAATATATTCTTATGGTTGTGTGTGTGTATCTGATACATATATACTAAATTACGTTTCCTGATTATATTTGCATGTATGCTTAAAATAGTACTTCATACCATTTTCTGTTACATAAAACCCCTTTTATCTATAGTTAATGTTTTTGGCCTTGAATCCTCTTTATCTGATACTGTTAATGCTACTCTAGCTTTCTTTTTATTTGTATATGCCTGTTGCATTTTCATCCATTTATTTTAGTTTTTCTTTGAATGATTGTTTTATTTTGCTCTTATAAATAACATATGGCTCAAGCCTTGTTAAACCCAACCTCACTGGCAACTTCAATTCCATTAAAACCAAGTAATCTCGTATTGAACCCAACCCTCCAACAGATAATACTATAAACACTTAATAAAACATTTTTAAATAAAAAATTTCTTAAAAGCAGAAGAAAAGGGAAAAAAAAGAGGAAAACAAACCAAAGCAAGAAGATTCAAGAGGGAGTTGACACTTAAAAGACAAGAATAATTTGCACACCCACATTCATATTATTCACAGTGGCCAGGAGGTAGAAACCATCCAAATGTCGTCAACGGATGATGGATAAACAAAGTGTGTTATATCTACACAGTGGGAATTATCTAATTTGGGGACCAGAGAGAAACAAGATTATTTTTTTTAATGAAGAAAGCTTCAGGGAAATACAGAATAATAACAAAAGATTTAACATGAATGTAATTAGAGGACTCAAAGGAGAAATGATAAGAAAATGCTTAATATCATTTTATAAGCAGACATGTCTATATACTTGTCAAGGGTGTCTATTTTTAGCTTTAGGAAGATTAATTTCCTTGCTGACTTCTCCACAATGTTGTTTACTACAAATGACACTGTGACAAATCATATCATTTCCATAAATCATCAAGCGTATGTCTTCCCAAAGGATACCTGAAGGACTTCCCTGTGTGCACACACATAAACACCTATAAACCCAGCGACGCTGACACCATCAAAGGTTCTACAGGGACTCTGCTCCTAATTAGAGGAGTATCTATGTGCAAATCACCTCAGCTCCTTGGGCTTCAAGTTCCCCTTCTGGGAAGAGAAGAATCTGGACTGGATGGCCTTTGGGTCTCACTAGGCCACGTGTTAGAATGCCACGGCCACCCCTTTCCTAGCATCCCAGCCCCGGCCTGTGTGGACCCATATGCTGGACTGTGGTGTGGCCCCCAGTTCAGTGCTTGCCAGGGCGAGCTTCCCACGTGGAAGGCTCCCAATTCAGCCTCCAGCTCACGTGGGCGTGTCTCCCACGCGGGAGGCCCCTTCCCGGTTCCTGCCCTGCGCGGCCCCCGCCCACCTGTGTGGAATGAAACCATGTGGAAAACTGATGATGTACAACTGTGGAGACGGCTCTGGGCCCTCCCCCTTCTCTCTGTCTCTCTCTGCCTCTCTCTGTCTGTCAAAAACAATAAAATAAATCTTAAAAAAATGAATACTGCACCTGAGGCAGACCCCAGGCACCTACTCTGCCCATGGCCACCTTTGGCCCCACCTCCCCTCAGTCCAGCAGTGCAGACCTCACGACAGGCCTTAGGACTCTCCAAGCTCTTTCCTGCCTCAGGGCCTCTACACCTGCTCTTCCCTTCACCTGAAACACCCTTCCCTCCACCCTGCTTTCCCTGCTTTAAGACCTAAGTGGCTTGAGTGTCCTCACCAGGAACTGTACCTTACCACTAAGGTACCATCTCTTAAATGTAATGACTATACTAACACGACCCAGTTAACAAACTCCTATCCCAGACAAAACTCCTATGCCAAACTCCAATACCAAATAAAAAACATTAAATAGCACTTTTTTTAACTGTTAATAATACAGTGTATGAAATATGTTTCATTTAAATCCACCAAAGCCAGAAAGGTGTTTCATTCAAAGGGAAGGTGGCTTCCTCCCGGAGAACTCTTAGCCAACTGTGAGGGCTCCATGTCACCATTTGGAGATGGCATTACTGAGAGGCCGACAGGGGTCAGGCTGAGCCCTGAGACCTCAGTGTCATCACCTGACGAATGCTGACATGAAACACAGCGTCACCACAGGCCTCTGAGACGAGCTCGTCTCCAAAGGTACGATTTTGAGTCGTTTCTCCTCTCTGAGAATCAATGTGGGCTCTGTCATCACAAGCCTCTTTTGAAACGAAGCTGGGTACAAACAACTCAAAGAAGAAGTGAATGAATGAAAGAAATGTGTACTTGTCTTGTGTGACAACTCTGGAGAGTCCTGTATGGAACTCTTGGTAGAGTCAGGAATGCAGTGGCCACTGCACAGGGTGAAGCCATTAGACAAACTCATGGTCTGAGCTGTATTAGCATAATTCTTTACTTAATTGACATAACTCTATATAGTGAAAGATGAGACAACACCAGAGGAGGGGATGAAAGTTATCTTGTCCTTGATCCTAGATCTTTTTCCCTCTTTTATCAGACTACAAAAGAGAAGTTGAATTCATTTTCAATAATAAGGATTAAAATAAGGGATATATCATTATAAAGTTAACTAATTTAAGCTATATGAGAAGTCATTTATAACAAAGTAATTTCATAAACACAACCTGGGAACTCCTATTTTTTATGTACTCAATTAGCACATTTAAGGTTATTGAAGGCGGGGAAGCCGGGATGGCACAGTGGGTTAAGCGCTCACTTTGTAGCCCCGGGGACCGAGGATCGAATCCCGGCTCCAGCCCGTGCAGACCCACATACTGAACTGGGGAGTGCCCCCAGTTTGGTTCTCACCAGGGTGAAGACCCCCGCCCAGTTCCTGCCCTGTGCAGCCCCACACCCACCTGTGGAATGAAACTATGTGGAAAAACCAATGATGTGCAACTATAGAGACTGTTCTGGGCCCTCCCCCTTCTCTGTCTCTCTCTGTCTCTCTCTGTCTCTCTCTGTCTCTCTCTCTCTCTCTCTCTCTCTCTCTCTCTCTCTCTGTCAAAAACAAAAAACAAATAAATAAATCTTTAAGGTTATTGAAGGCAATGATATTTCTTAACTTAGGTATTGTAAAACTTTTTATTTTCTATTTTTACTGTATAACATGTAAGGTTATTGAAGGCAATAATATTTCTCAACTGGGTTATTGTAAAACCTTTTTATTTGATTCCATTTTTATGTATTTTTATTGTATGACAAAGTGCAAAGAAGTAAAAGTATTAAAAACATAGTTTTAGGACAAATTTTAGTAAAAGCCTTGCATTGTCTCTATGGATAAGATTTCATCAGAATAAGGAGTGTTTTCAAATCACATTAATTTAAAGATCATAATTTATCAAGCAGTCTTGCCTGCTGACACCTGGTGTCACTTATGACCTGTACTGGCCCCAGGGGACTTTGCAAGCTTACCTTTGAGCCTGGAGGGGGAGCCAAGCCCAGGAATGAATAAATAATATTCTCTTCTTTTGCAGAGAAGAAAGAGTCAAAATCCTGGAAGCAAAGAAAAAGCATGTTCAAGCCCACTGCACTCTTGTGAGCTACTATGTTTACCTAAGTTGACCTTTTCTTTGTTATTAGTCATTAATTTAGGAGCTAACACAAAACTAAACCACATCTCAAATCAGAGTTCCTCGCGTGTTTCTGAAAATGGCAGAAAGTCAGTCTTTGGGGCTGTGAGGTCTACAGTCTGCTACGATTCCTCGGCTTGGCCACGGTGAGCTATCAGCACAGGAGCAGGTGAATGAGCCAGTGTGGAGGAGTTCCAATAAAGCTTTATTTACTTGGCCCTCAGGCTAGACAGTTTGCCACTTGCTTTAGATGAGGCACAAAATAAGACAGAGGAGCTAACTGAAAGGCCCAGCAGTTTTGTGTTGGAAAAAGAGGTTGAGCTCAGATCCCTACACCCGGCCCCTCCTGCAGAAGCCACACAGCACGAGCAGTCTCTTCTGCCTTCCCCGGCCCAGATCGCTGCGTCTGAGAAGTGGCCTAGGCGGCCTACGTGACTGTGAGTGCTCACATTCTACAGTCCTCTGAGTTTTTACATGTTCCTTTTCAACCATTTGATTTCCTAATTAGAATGTGTAAACTCTGAGGAAAACGTGACTTTATGGTGAAATGAACTATTAAATGGATAAAATAAAATGGCCATTGTAATCAAAATGTCCACAACAGTCTCTGAACTTTTTAGATACACTTTAGACAAATGTATCTAGCATCTGAAGTAAGACTTTACTTCTGCAAATCATTCTTTATAAAAAGTGAAAACTTACCCTGTGTCTGTGTGGTTGCCCATAAGCAAGGCTGATTAGCAGTCCTTTCCAACTAACGGCACAGTTGGTTTGAACAAGTTACCTCAATTCTTCACAATAAAATAAAGAACCTAAAATAATCCCAAGAACTTCTGAGTCATCATTTCATGGTTTCTGTCACTTTGTAAATCTTAAATGTTGCTTATTCACAATGGATCTATACTGTCGGGTATTGGACGGTAGAATGAGGTCATGACATGAAAATTGTGAACCATTTCCAATGCTGCCTCAAAATTAGTTCACTGTCGGGGAGGCTGGGATGGCTCAGCGGGTTAAGCGCTCGCTTTGCAGCCCTGGAGCCCAAGGATCAAATCCCGGCCCCGGCCCATGCGGACCCACGTGCTGAGCTGGGCTGTGCCCCCAGTTCAGTTCTTGCCGGGGCCTATGCGGGAGGCTCCCGGCCCAGTTCCTGCCCTGTGCAGCCCTGTGCCCACCTGTGGAGTGAAACTATATGGAAAACTAATGCTGTCAACTATGGAGACTGCTCTGGGCCCTCCCCCTTCTCTCTGCCTCTCTCTGTCTGTCACTCTCTCTGTCAAAAAACAATAAAAATAAATCTTTAAAAAAAAAAAATTAGTTCATTGTCAACAATTTCTAATACATGCACCCGCAGGAGAATTTTCCAAGAAACCGAACACTCACCCCGCAATACTGCTCTTCATTGAAGATCTGGGGGGGCAAAGGAATCCCATTTTGAGGTTTTTTTTCTCCAGGAACATTCTCTCTCATCCACTTCCTATTGTCTTCGTCTCCAGCTATATCTAATTCCTTAAAGTCGATTTTATTAGCTTCCAAAAAGCCCACTACTTCTTGCTGTTTCTTCCTAATCTGGTCAAAAGTAGAGAAAGATAACTATTAGACTCATTTTTTAAATAATGTTTTGCTTATATTTACATAAATTCCATCCTTTCTCCAATTATACTATACAACACAAATAATTTTGTAAAGTGTTTAAACATGGAAAATAAAAGCACACCTCTTCATTATAAAGGATCAACAGCAATTATGTAAATTCTGAAATTTTAATCTCATCGGTGTTTAAATCATGGTATGATCAACCTAATAATAGGCATGCCCTCATCATAGCTTTCATGTGAGACCTTCAAAATATTTTCAATTCTCTGCTAAGCTTTAACGCTATAAAAGAAAGAAAGAAAGAAAGAAAGAAAGAAAGAAAGAAAGAAAGAAAGAAAGAAAGAAAGAAAGAAAGAAGGAAAGAAGGAAAGAAGGAAGGAAGGAAGGAAGGAAGGAAGGAAGGGAGGAAGTAGGTAGGTAGGGGGGAAGAAAGGAAGGAAAAGAATTGGTCATGAAGTAAAAGGCTGACTGGAAGAAGAAAAGAAAAAGGCAATTTACCATGAAACTCAAATACCAAGTACAGCCATACTAAAATGCACTTCATTCACATTTATGAAAATAGGAACATGCATGACATTGAACAACGGTAGCTTTAGAAATAAGACAGGAAACTGAAAAGCCCACATGGAGATTATCAGAAGGGGAAGGACAAAGAACAAGCTAGAAAAAGCTGGTAGATATTTCTCTCAGCACATAAAGGAGTAACGCAGTAAAATAACCCTGTTTGCCCATATTTCTCCTTCCCGACTCACACCCAGCTGTGAGAGAAAGGCTCGAACACCCACTCTCTGGCCAAGGCCCACGGGAGTGAATGTCCACCGACTGCCACTCCCTGTGAGGGTGGCCGTCTGCAAAGCTTGGAGCGACTTCCCAACAGCAATTACAACAGTTTTCTCCCTCTGTTCAGAGAACCCACCTCCAGAAACACATGATGCCTCTTTCATAAACACTGGTGAACGACTTCCAGCAGACTGTAGATCGCATTTTAAGAACCTCTGGAAGAAATTTCCAGAGCGATCAATGACCAGATCAACACGATTTATTGACCCTCTACTCTGCACAAGGCATCATGCCAAGCTCTTCATCGGAACAGATTCATAAGCTGCTTATTCGGGTGAAGAAAAAGGTGTAAAGAACTCATTTTCACAATCTAGATACAGAACATGCTAAAGATAACAAAGAGGCAAAACACGGTCAGGTCTTAAAAGTCTCATGAAAATTTTAAACAAGTTTTTTCTTTGACACAAAAATATCCAGTATCTTAATTTTTAAGTCCTCTGCATAAAATATCATCTGATTATAAAAGCAAGTATTCAAAAGTGGGTTATAAGGTATGAGGTCCCTTGTCATTTCCATGTCATGTGTTTATCAGCAGAGGGACTAGACATGGAGAATTCCAGATAAATGGTGTGGAAGATACATGTCCATCCTAAACCTGAGGTCTAGATTCAAACCCTCTTTTGCCTAAACCCAATTTTTTTCGTAGAGACTTGTATACCAAAAACTAATTATATATATATTTCATTCTTGCCGCAATGAATGAATGATTCTAGCAGTGACTCATGTACTGAGCATCAGGAGCGGCATATTTCTCCACCATGAGCCCCCTCCCCAGCCCAGGCTATGCTGGGCCAGCCCTAGATCTCCTGATACTCCCCCGGGGAAACTCTACGCCCCATCCCACAACTTCACGGCTAAATGTCCAAATATTATACCAGCTTGTGGGATTAAATTACTATCTTAATTAATCCTGTTTTCTCCACATACTCTCCAGCCAGTCCATAATTATTTGAGGCCCTCTATAAATGACTTTCTCCTTCAGCTATTTTCAGAGCTCACTTGGCTGTTTCGAAAAGGTGTGCTCATTTGAGGCAGGTTGACCTTTAATTAAATATTCAGAAGGCAACATCCTTGATCCTATTCAAACCCCTGTCTTTCCTTCTCAAATACCAGCCCAGGAGTCGAGCCAGCCCGGCGAGGTCCACTACCACCTCTCCAACAGCATTTCCACCTCTATGAATCATCCCTCAGGACGTTAGGTGGGATGAGAAGGGATTTCATTTTATTCCATGATTTCTGAACAGAGGGGAAACACTTCCCAAAGTCCTCCTATGAGAAAAATCAAAGAGAGATGGAGAAAACGGTGTGGAGGGTCCGTTTACTACTATTCCTCAGCAGACAAGCAAGCGCACGTCCGTGACACTGTGGGAAACGTAGCTCTCAACCCCACGCAAGGACAGCGGAGAACGAAGCCTGCCTCTGCTGCTTCCAGAACACCAGTCACTCCAACTGGGCCGCGGGCATCGCCCACCGGGCTGTTCTGCCCGGGGCTGGAGGCGGGTCTGAGGATGAGCCCAGAGGACAACAGGGAGCCCAGGGCTCACCTGGCTGGCAGGTCACCTCTGCCCACGCCCTGAGGTCCACCCTGAGGGGTCCTCCCCCTTGGAGGGCCCCTGTTCAAGGAGCCCCACTGGGCCGTCTGGGTCACAGGTAGCTCTTCTCCGCACATCGTCCTGGGCCGACCCCAAGGGACACAATATCAGACCCCAGGCAGCACCCCATTTTCATGGCCTCGGGGGGGAGGGGTGTGCACAGCCTCCAGTAGTTCTCCCAAGCCCCACCTCTTGTCCCTGCTCCCCCACCAGGGCGCCATGGCCAGAGCTGGCCCCACAGGCTTCATGTCCTTCTGGGCAGCCCGTCTGGAGGGTCTGGGGGTGGGTCGTTGGGGCCTGTGTCATTTGCAGCCTTTGGGACGTCGGTGTGGGCTCAGAGAGCTCTGTCCTCCTAGCCTGCCACGTTTACTCAGAAGAAAATGCCGTTCGCTGTCCTGGAACCACCCAGCCACTGCCGGTCACTGTAGCATGTTGGAGTGATCTTCGGGTCACTCGCTTGGCACCTCTTGTTGATTGTCGTGTACAGTTAGGCGCCTTTCCAACCGAGGTCGCTGTGCTGTGGTACAAAGCACACAGCACTTGAGTGGCCGTCCTGGCTCAGAAGGTGGCTAAGCAGGGGCCCTGCACCTCCCTCGTCTCCTCCGCAGACGGGCAGCACACGGCGGCCTCTGGGGTTCTCGTGACAAGTGAGGAAGTGGATGCAAGGAGAAGCGTGTACCACAGCGAGACCCTGCTGTCAGACACGCAGCCGCACCCACTAAGTGCTCTGATCACCATTGTAAAAGAACAAAGCTGAGGCCCCGGTGAACTAAAGATGCGTCCAAGGCTTACACCCACGTCTCCAATGCAAGAGCCACATCTTCCCACTGTGTCACCTCAGTGCAGGCTGGAGAGGAGGCTGCAGACCCAACAGCCACCACGAGGATCCATCCCAGGGCTGTGCACATTGGAAAACAGTGGGGACTGTCCGCTCTCCCTTGGTCCCCCAGCCCACCGTGACAATGGTCTCTAGGGAGAGAGGAGGGTCACACGAAAAACACATGCCATAAAAACCTGTAACGGCAACTGCTATAATAGAAGAGAAAGTGCCAATGCACGGCATCCCTCACAAAGAGATTACAATTTGTTCTTTCCTTTTCCGTTTACTCCATTCACCCAGCAGAAGTTACCATGCCCTTGTTGAGCAGGTCACGGGCAGGAATCCACTTTTAAAGTATATAAACTGAAGAAACGAGGAGCAAAGTCTTTTACGGGCTGACACCACGCCCACAGCGTGAGTCCCGGCAGCTGCTCTCGGGTCCTCCTGCAAAGACGCTTTGGGGGAAATTCCCCGCCCAGAAAAATCGTTAGCACTGACACCACAGGAATAACCAGCTCTTGTTCCTCAGGATAAGACAGAAATGCTTCCATTTATGTGGCTTAGGGCAATTCTTCTGCAACCTAATCATCAAAGACTGACATCTACTAAGATTAACTATTAATTATAACAACCACAATAATATTAATATTGACAAACGAGTATAATATCCACTGGTTATAACAAATACAATATTAACTATTTTATCTAATAACTATGTCATTAACTAATAGTTATAGGATTTATTCAGCACTGATGAAGCGCTGGACACCGTGCCAGGTACCCACGCGTGTTATTTCCTAAGTCCTCATGACAATCTGTAGGATAAGTACTATCCTTATCATCATTTCACAGATAAGGAAGTTGAGGCTTAGCAAGGTCACATAACTCTCCCAAGGTCACACAGTTCCAAGTGGCACCAAAGGCACCAAAACTCTTGCTTAGGGGGCCAGAAGTGACTTGGCTTTTCCAAGATTCTGGAATGAACCATTTCCCTCCAGATCCTCTGAGGCTAACTAAAGTAAGCTCCCAAATTTCAGGAACGTAGGACACCCAACACTCGTAAGAAATCCATTAAGTTTAGTCATTGTGTCCGGAAGGACGCGTGGGGCCACTCTGGCCTGGTCTACTGACTATGGACGATTGGCAGGTTAGTGGGAAACGTTTCCAGCAATGAACATCAACAGCATAGTTAAAGCCCGCTAAACCCATTTTCCTCAAAAAATAATTATTTTTTACATAAATAATCCAAAAAATGTGTGCTCACTATATAGATCAACTAAAAGTTTCTGAGGTCATCCACAAACATGAAAGATTTCCCAGAGTTTTGACATTTGGAATTCTTTCTCATCTTTTTCTGTTAAAAAATATTCTAGAAATCACTAAGCTGATCAGCTAGGCTCAGAAGGGACACCCAGATCCTTCTCACTTGTTTTTCTCTCACTGTCTCCGGAAACTGAGGGGACGTTCGGGGCTGGTGGTGGTGGCCTTTCACGGCTGCCCCTGGAAGGGATCCCTGCCAGCCAGGGCTCACCTAAGCTATCATCCCTGGCTGAGTGACTGCTGGAATTCTAGCTGCCAGCTAAGATGGTCCAGGACTAGATATAAAAGGAAATAGCCCCCTCACTGGGCCCATGTGCTCAGGATTAATCAAGCCTCCCTAACTGCTGCTAAAATGCTGGTCAAAATGTCAGTCCCAGACGGATGCTACAGGTTCAAGGCTTAAATCAAAGCCTGCGTCCCCCGTTTCTGAAGGCAGGTCTATCGTGCCCAGAATGAAGCCTGGAGTTGGAGAGGTGGATGGATAATTCTGATCCTGGTCCCTAGGAAATCAAGACAAAAGCGCTCTTCTGGGGCCGGCTTTTAGTACCTATTTTTGGTCTGTTTGGATTCCTAGAGTGTTTAAAACTGTGTCCTGAGAGATGTTTGTTCTTGTCACTGTGACATCATTTTCCTCAAATAATAGCATTAGTACTACACATGCTAACTTGACACTTTTGGTATGGTTACACTGCAAACACAAGTAATTACACCCAGGAGTCGTTTTAGTAATCTGGTTCTTCTATGCTCCAAACATTGTTGCACAGAGTGTCATTTATGTGCAACTTTTATCTAAATCTTGCAGAGTGAATGAAAAAAAGCACTTCACAAGAAAAAAAAAAGTGATTCTAGAATATATGCAACACAACACCAATCATGTTAAACATTCTAGTATCCAACACGCCCCCTTCCTCAAGTCCCCTTGCACACCCAGCTTACACACTTTACACACTTCTTCAACCCCACAAAAACAAACTCATACCAAGCAAAGGGCACACGGGCTCGGTGCAGAGCCGCAGATTACTTACACGCTTCCCCAAAAAGAAATTTCAGGCCAGCGCGGGGCCCTACCCGCGCCTCCTGCTCCCCAATCTGTGTTACTCAGACGATCATATGGGAAGAAAGCTCACAGATTCCGCCAGACACCTACCGCTATGGACCCAGAAGATGTGGCAACAAACACTTTGATAACCATTCTGACAGTCGGAAAGAGGACTCCCCCTAACACACCCCTGTGAGGGCACGCAGCGCTAGACAAATCCTGCCAGTCACAGACAGCATGTGCCAGGCGGGGCGGGCGGGGGCCCCGGGCTCCTCTGGGCTCCTGCCCCTCCTGCTTCAGCTTAAGCTCTGCCTCTCCCAGGAGCAGCCCAGGCATCTTGGCAGATCCCCTCCATTGGCCTGGGAATATCTGGGGACCTGTCAGGAAAACATTTGATTGGTTGATAAAAGCAGTCCCTGGACCTTTCCCTTATCACTTTAAATGCCCCCACGACAGTCCCTAAAAGGCGAGGCTGCACTGTGCACCAATCAGGACGAGCCCTGCAGAGAGATGCCTGGGTGGGGAGGGAGGTGGGGCGAGGGGTGCGGGGCGGGGGACCGGAGCGCTGAGACCAGGAGGGAAGAAGAGTTCTTGGGGGCTGGAAAAGCCCAGAACACACCAGCCCAGGCCCGGAGGAGGCTGTTTACAGGGCTTCAGGCCAAGCAGCGGGAAGGACCGAGGACTCACAAAGGCCCCGGAATAAGTAAAGAGTGGCTTCCTTACTTCAACATTTTCCGGCAGATTTTTTTAAAGAATCAGGGAACTGTTGTCACACAATAGGTTCCTTGATGAGTGGCCTATTCCCAGTTTCTCCCTTTACCACCTGTTTCTCGAAGAAAAAGAAAAAATAAATAAAAAACAGAGAGTGACAGGTGGTGGACGTGTAAGGTTTCCCTGACATCCCAGACAAGGCAGAGAGACAGTGGCTGGCTCAGTACAATGACTTCAACAAGCAAATTGTCCTCACAGATGGGGGGGTGGGGGGGCATGATCTGTTTGTAACAGACTCTATCCACCTTATTTATATAGAGAATTTGAATTGCGTTCAAAGTTGGAGGGATTCAAAATCTATTAAGAAGCCCAAATGCTGGCAGCCAATTCTTGGAATGAGTTTCAAGTTCAAGATCAAGATCAAGGGCAGTAAAGGCAAAGGCCCCCTGGGGGATACTCAGTTCTCTTAAATGAGTCTCACTTCTCTTTAAAGTCCCCGCTCCTCGTGGAGGAGGTGACACAGGCATCTTGGAACAAGGCAGGATCTGTCCAGCTTGTGGGGCCGCCTCCTCACCCAAAATCCCAGAGACCTGGGGGTCTGCACCCCTCCCACCCAGGCTGCTGCCCTGGATGACAAAGCAATACAGCTGCAATTCTCCTAGTCAAGAATGAATCCTGGGGAAGCCGGGATGGCTCAGCGGGTTAAGCGCTCACTTCGCAGCCCCAGAGCCCAAGGATTGAACCCCATCCCTGGCCCATGTGGACCCTTATGCTGAGCTGGGGTGTGCCCCCAGTTCAGTTCTTGCCGGGGCCTATGCGGGAGGCTCCTGGCCCAGTTCCTGCCCTGCACAGCCCTGTGCCCACCTGTGGAGTGAAACTATATGGAAAACTAATGTCAACTATGGAGACTGCTCTTGGTCCTCCCCCTTCTCTCTGTCTCTCTCTCTCTCTTTTTCTCTCTGTCAAAAATCAATAAAATAAATCTTAAAAAAAAAAAAAAAGAATGAATCAGCTAACTCCACCACAATTAACTTAAACATAAAAAGCATAAAAAGTGAGCTACTTCCAAAAGTAGGCCCTTGGTGAGGACTATGTTTCCCCCAAATTTATGCTATGTTTAGGTGTACGTAACTTCTTGGGCAACGTCAAACAAGAAATAAAGGCATGTTTTTATCATGTAGAATGACAGGGGTGCCCATAGTAACTGTATTATGAGTTAAATAGTGTCCCGCAAAATAAATATATAAACTTTTTTAAAGATTTATTTTATTGTTTTTGACAGAGACAGAGAGAAACAGAGAGACAGAGAGAAGTGGAAAGGCCCAGAGCCGTCTCCATAGCTGTACTTCATCAGTTTTTAACATGGTTTCATTCCACACAGGTGGGCAGGGGCCGTGCAGAGCAGGAACCGGGCAGAGGGCCTCCCACATGGGAGGCTCTCCCCCTGGAGCCAGGGGCCGAACTGGGGGTCAAGAACCGAACTGGGGGTTGAGAACCGACCTCCCACATGGGAAGCACTCCCCAGTTCAGCATATGGGTCCTCACGGGCCGGGGCTGGGATTCGATCCTCGGTCCCCGGGGCTGCAAAGTGAGCGCTTAACCCACTGAGCCATCCCGGCTTCCCCAAGAAGTGTATCCTTTAAATAACTCCATGAAAACGTACAAATTTGAAATTTGAAAAACAGCTGCACGATCTTTTATTAAAGGAACACCAATGAACTTCAAGATAATAGGAATACCAACATTCCGAATGAGTCTTCTTTTTTTTTTTTTTAAATATTATTATATTTTATTGTTAAATTTAATGGGGTGACATTGGTTGGTAACAATCAGACAGTTTCCCAATGGACAGCTCCACATCACATCACCCATGCATCGCATTATGTGCCCAGCTCCCAGAATCAGGTCCCCCTCCAACCCCATATATCTGGTGCCCACTCCCCCCTCCCCCCACAACTCTACCTCCCCCCTCCTCCCCCCTCTCCAGGTAAACACCAAACCATTGAGTGTGTCCATAATGCTGGTGCCCTCTCCCACCTCCCCTCCCTCTCGCCCTCCCCCCTCCTCCCCTTCCCTCAGGCAATCACCAAGCTATTGAGTGTGTCCATAGGTCTCTGTGTCTTTGTAACTTTCAGTTTTATATTCCACCTATAAGTGAGGTCATATTTTTCCA
>PVKE010001046.1:59277-111545 GCA_004027555.1 Craseonycteris thonglongyai
CGCTGAGTAGTATTCCATTGTGTAAATGTACCACATCTTCTTTATCCAGTCGTCTATCGAAGGGCATTTTGGTTGTTTCCATGTTCTGGCCACTGTGAACAGTGCTGCGATGAACATGCGGGTACAAACATCTTTAAAGATCAAGGTTTTCAGGTTTTTTGGGTAGATGCCCAGTAGAGGGATGGCTGGGTCATATGGTTATTCCATTCCTAATTTTTTGAGGAATCTCCACACAGCCTTCCATAGTGGTTGTACCAGTTTACGTTCCCACCAGCAGTGTATGAGGGTTCCTTTTTGTCCACAGCCTCTCCAGCACTTGTCATCCCTTGTCTTGTTGATTATAGCCCGAATGAGTCTTCTTAAGCTCCAAAACATTTCTGACTTAGGAAATGCCCTTCAGAAATAAGCTATCTAATCAAGCAAAGATGTGGGAGGGCACTAATTTCACATCCCTAGTCCTTGGTGTTTACGCCCACTAACAATACTTTTATATTTGACCCCATATTAAACCGAATTTTCTTTTTTTCAGCTTTATTGTGGTTGACAGCACTAAAACATTTAAAGTGTCCATGGAGCTGACTTGATGGAAGTACGCGTTGTAAAAAGTGGATTCGACCTAATTTTAATGATAAAAGTGTGAGAGGGTGGCTCCCAACTTCGTGGAGATCTTCAGATGCTCTTATGAAAAATGATACTAGGGGGAGCGGGGATGGCTCAGTGGGTTGCAGCACCGGGGACCCAGGATCGAATCCCGGCCCCGGCACGTGCGGACCCATATGCTGAACTGGGGAGCTCCCCCAGTTCAATTCTCGCTCTGTCTCTGTATATATATCTCTCTCTCTGTCAAAAAATTAATAAATAAAAAAATTTTTAAAAAAAGAAAAATGATACTAGACGCTGTGTTTGGGTTTACACAGCTTCAAGGGCAACCTAGACGGATCGCGCCCACGGGAACGCCGGGTGGCCCCGGGGTCGCCAGGGCCTCGAGGAGCAGCAGCGGCCGACCGCCTCGCTGACGTCTAAAGCTGCATTCTACGTCACACACACGTTCTACGTCACACTCACGTTCACGTCACCCACAAAAGGCCGGGGCCACGCCCCCGTCCGGGACGCCTGGTTCCCGGCCGCGACATGGCTGCGAGTGCGCAAGCGCGAGGACCCCGCGGCTCCGCCCCCTGGCTCCTCCCTTTCCCGCTCGGCCGCCAATCCCAGGAGGCCCCGCGGGCTGGTTTCCAGGGCGACGCGTCTGAACCCGGAAGTCGGGGGGCTGGCACTGCCGCGGAAGACGCGCGGAGCAGGTAACGGGCCGGCCGTCGCCGCCGCCGCCGCCGCCCTTCGCCGCCGGACGCCCCCGCCCAGCCCCAGCCGCAGCCCCCTGTCAAACCTTCCGGACCTTCCCGTGTTGCCCGATCCCTCCCACCGCGCCCTCCGTGCGTCGTGCTCACTGTAGTCGGTAACGCAGCCGGGCGGTGCGATGGCTTCCTCCTGCACCGCGCGGCTTTGGCGAAGAGTCGCCCTCGGTGCGCCCCACCCCTGCTCAGAGGGGGACCCCAAGCAGCAACACTCTCAAGCCCGCGGCTGCGCCCCGACCTGGCCCGGGTCCGGCCGCCAGCCACCCCCGGTCACCCGGGGACACGTTTCACCTTCTCCCCACGACTCGCAGGTCTTCGCCGACATTTTTATTTTGTGTCTTATTCTGCCCCCTTTGATCTTGCTCCTACCTGCTTGCTTTTGCTGTTTTGTTATGTTTTTTCCTTCCAGCCTTAGCGCCGACACCTCCCCGGCCCCAGCCCGTGCACATCTCAGCGCTTTGACCTGCCCGCTCGGTGCACCTTAACCCGCTCAGCCTTGGGGCTCTTTGCCCCCAATTTCCTCCTTGTGCCTTAACATGTCATTGCCAACATTTGTGCCAACTGGTAACTTGGTTCAGACCAGTCTTTCGCTGATGAACATGGCCTTTCTACACTCACTAGATGAATTCATCCAGCTTCATAGGCTCAAAACCCACCTAAGTGCCAAGGGGGAGCCCCGAACCCGTCCCCAGCCCTGACCCGCCGCTGAGCTTCAGACCCGCGTTCTCACCTGCCTGCCCACAGCTCAGGTGTCCAAGACGTTCCCAACACGGCAGGTCCAGGTGAGCTCCTGACGTTACACCAAACCTGCCCCTCCCACACTTTTACCCACGGCAGACTGGAAACGCTTCTGACAGTTCTCGACCCTCCTCCACTCCTGTTTTTCTTCCTCCCCACATTCAGTCTGTCACATGTCCTTCCAAATGTACCCAGAATAGTCGCACAACCCTACCATTTCGCCCTGCCCCCCCACTGTCATCACCCTAGTCCAGGCCACCATCAGTCATCCGGTTCCTGGGGTATTTCAGTAGCCTCCTGGTCGGTGTCCCTGCCTTGACCCCCTTCTCTGTGACTTGGGAGTGTGTACGTTTAGAAAAAGAACGGCAATGAATTTTACAGATAAAAATGCAATGTTTTTAGTATGCACTTGGACAACTGTACCTTTTAAACCAGGTGGACAAAGCTATATAAGTACCTGTTAGGCTAAAAATGGAAAGGTGTATATAAGAAAGTTAAGGAACTAGGGTGTCCCTGGATAGAACTAGGGCAGAAACTTCTTCCCAGTGAGAAAAAGAAGTCATGTAGGAATTTAGGCTGTGTTTGGGCTTTTAGAGAAGCTCCAAAACAGGCAAATTGAGACAAATGCTCATCCCTGTGCTGATGGTTTGGGTAGTAAGTGCCCAGGCGCTGATACTCTAGTCTGCCAGTCACAGAGTGATGCAGGGATGCCTACGAGGTCCCTGCCCTCAGGGAGCTAATGCCCCACACACACACATCTGTACCCTTGTCACTCTCAAACCGCCAGCCCCCATTTTTTCTCTTTGTCCATCAAGTGAAACCCCAGTTGACAGAAGTAGCATGGTAGGATTGCTGCAACTTCAGAGGGTGTATGGGATGGAGCAGGTTGTCACCTGCCACTTCACTGAAACTTTATCTGCACCTGCCGCTCATGCTGTCACTCGCAAAGGGACTTCAAGCTCTCTGGTGGAAATCTCTCTCTCCAGCTACCAGAACTGCAAGCCTTGCGTACACTGGACCCATCTTATCTTCCTTCCTCCTGTTCCAGGCCACCCCTCCCTGTGCTCTGATCTCATCCCTTCCCACTTGTCAAATACCTACCCTGTCACTATCAGCCCGCCTCCTCTCACCTGTACCATCAGCTGCTCCAACTCAACAGACATCAGGTACAAATACATGCCCACCGTCATTATGCTCTTGACTCCCACCTTGGTCTGTCCAGGTTGGCCTTCTTTTCTGAGCTAGACCCTTAGGTCCAGGTAACTGAATGACATTGCCTCAATACCTCTCAGATACCTCCAACTCAACACGCCCAAGACCGAACAATCTCCCACCACCCCACCCCACCGGGACCTCTACCACTGGAAACTAGGATTCTTCCTTGACCTTTCCCCCCAACCCAGCACCAGGGGGGATCAGCAGGCCCCAGTGACGGTGTTGCCTGTGCACCTGTCATGCCTCTTATCATCACTGGTACCATAGTCCACGCTGCTGCCTTCCTGCACCCCCCTGCCGCCGTCCTCTACCTTCTGGCTTGTGTCTGTGCTGCTGTCACCACTGCAGCCAGAGTCCGCTCTTCAGACGGCAGAGCTGACCATGCCGCCCCTCCCCCAGCCCCCTCTTCTGCTTACTGCTAGTTTCCCATTGCTCTTGGATGAATGAGTCAAATCGTGAACATGCCGGCCCCTGGCCCTGTGACTCCCCTCCCACCTCTGGAGACCCATCTGGAACCTCTGGCCCTTCCCACTGGGCCCAGCCACACAGGCCCTCGTACCCGCCAGGCCTTGGCACTGTCCTCTCTGTGCCCTCAGTGTTCTTCCTACCTCCATCCCTCTTTGCCTAATGAGTTCCCACTGACGCTTCCTAACTCAGATGATGCTTCCATACAGCTTCCCACGTCACTGTCCAGGCCAGGTTTCTGTGTCACATGTCCTCACTGTGTCTCTCTTTCCATTACAACACTTGGATCAGTCACCAGTGTGGCTATTCTATTACTGACCTCTAAGCTCCACAGAAACAGAAACGTTGCGGTTTGTGCCTGTTACATTCCCCCACACCGCACAGAGACCCTGGCACGTGGCAAGCACCCAAGTACATGCTGAAGAAAATGAATGAAATGAACATTCTAATGTGTAAGATACAGCAAATGTGGCGGATTTTAGTACAGTTTTATGAAAGTAGAAAGAATGAAAATTCAAGTAAAAAATAATCTGGTCCACACTGAAAATTAAAAAGAAATGTGGCAGTGGCCAGGAGAGGGAGCTAAACACTTACACTTCTATAAACAGCCTTAGAATTCCACGTTCATGTTTCCTTTAGCGGGGGGCCGTATACTTGCTGGAAGTAGGCACAGCTTCTAATCCTGAAGGCACTTCTTTGGGATGCTCAGTCTGGTAACAAACTCAACTGTATTGTCAAAAATAAATAAAATTTATAATATTGTTAAATGACTAAAACCTACATAGCCATCCAAACTTTGATTATGGCACATTTCCATATTATCAAATAAAGCTTGCGATTTCTGATACATGTAGGCATATGTATTGTATGTATTTTCCTGCTAGACTGGACTTTGGAAGTCACTGAGAACAAGCAGCTAATATCGTGCATCAAACAGTTGAGGACACGCCGCTAGTTGTAGGGGCAGCGCTAGCACCGTGATTTGGAGGAGGTGCCACACAAGCATTCGTGAGCACATGCCCTTGCTTCTGACTCAGCGTTCTTTCTTAGCTTTCCCTCTGCAAGATCGGTGACCCAGTTTCTAAAGCAAAAGTTTGGGACACGTGATCTTAAAAGTAGTTAAAAGTGTTTGAAAGACTGTCTCTGAGTGCCCTAAAATATGGGATCATCTTACCTGTTATATATAGTACTAGTTTTATAAGCTAAGGGAAGCGCTTTTCTATTCATTTAGCATACTGCTTAACTTCATGTCAAAGTTTATATTAAAGGACGCAGGCCTTTCATTCTGGAGGAAGACAGACCCTCAACCTGGGTCCTGCAGGTGTTTCCTCATGACCCCATTAGGGCAGGACGGCCGCAGAAATGACTCTGGGCCCTTCTCAGCCACCAGGGGGCACCTGAGGTCCACCTGCCCCATCACATGAGCTCTGATGACCTACCTGGTCAGGTGGTATCTGCCAGGTTTCTCCACAAGGTCACCAACCACTAGAAGCCCTGTCTACAATGATAGAGGCGTAGTACACTTAATGCATCAAGCACAATAAAACTGGCATCACTATCCTGTAAACACCAACTGTTCAGAACATGAACGCTGCCAAAACCTGAACTACACGCTACCGTAAACCTGACATATCAAAAACTAGTACGCTAACTATATAGTAAACACTCTCTATCCTACATGATTACTAACTGCTTATTTTCAAATGCTTGAAGGCTGATGTTTGCCTTCTCCATAACCCCTGTGTCCAGCAGACACTAAACGAATGTTCTTTGATTGAACATTTTAATTAATTAATTAAGGCCTAAGACCTGGCCATATATCTGGAGCTTGCATACATTATTTATTAATAACAATGGCGAGGAGTACCTATTTATGTTAATATGAAGACATTCCAAGGCAATGTAATCAACTTACAAGTGTAGTTATAAGGCTGGTATTAGTCATCCATCAACTATCAGATCAGTGAGAAAGCTAGTATATAATAGACTGAGTATCCAGATTGCTGCTTGATATGCATTCAGGTTATAAACATACTGTTTCAAAAGTTTACAGCACTATGTAAATCATTTAGACAGCTTTTAAGTTTAATAAATTTAAAAAAAAATCGAAGTCTTAAGATACGGATTGAGGCGTTGCGGGGATGGCTCAGCAGGTTGAGCGCTCGCCTTGCAGCTCAACTGTCTCTATAGCTCTGAGGCAGTAACTGTAGCTGCTTTAAAATGCCTGAAAAATCACATACAACCAAAAATGTCCTCGTAGCTGTAGAGAGCCTGAAAAATAGAGGCCCACAGGGGACAGCACCCAGTGGGACAGTTCAGCCATCAACAGAGGCTCACGGGGCTTACAAATCCACCTGAGGATGGCACTGTCTCCCAACCTGCTTCCCTACACCTAAATCGGCGTCTCTTCCGTGAGGGCACTTTTAATCTGACAGAACTGTTTTAGGGGTTAGGTGGTTTGTAGGTGTTATCTTCGACGATGCCAATGGAGTTACATTAGAATGTTTTTTCTGTGTTATATCAATGTTTATTAAACTACAGACCAGGTGACTAATTTTTGTATTGTATCACACACGTGGGACGATCACAGCTTGTTTTAGTCCTCTGTGCACTTGTGATTTAGAGAGTCTTAAAAATATATTGTAGATGGGGTACAGCCACATCTTCAAACCTCAGTACTCTAATTTAGGAATGGAAGAGAATACCACCCTACCCCAACCCACTGATCATCCGCATCTCACTCTTCCTCTCACGTCAAATGCAGAGTGAGTTATACCGGTGAATCTGAAAGACCAGGGACAAGCAGTTCTTTTTAGTATACCGGTAGTCTAGTATTCTGAACTCTAGAGCAGAGGTAAAGTAAAAGCTGAATAGCAAGAAGTTCCCATAGGTTTATCACTAGTTTTGATAGAATTTTAACTTTTTAAGTTTAAAGTGTCAAATTATGTTCACTTTTGGGTCAAGCAGTGAGAAGGACTTTAAAGGCAGACAGATCTGAATTAAAACTCAGTTCTCCCACTCACCAGCTTTGTGACCTTGGACCCAAGTTACTAACCTTCTGAGCCTCGGTTTGCTCCTCTGTAAAATAGGGTTAATCATCGCTGTTTCTCGGGACTGTTGTCATGACCAAGTACGCTGACACCAGGTCCGTGCTTGGTGGTGGTAGTCACTGCTCAAGCATTCACAGGTAGTGGTCGTGTGGCAGTACTGTGCTAGGCCTGAAGTTACAGCCAGAACAGGACAGTCCTATCAGCAGGGAACTTTCTGTCTCATGAGATTTAGTCAAGGGGTAGTTCCAGGTCAAGTAGTTGATGAGGAAATAGACTGACCCTTGGCTGCATCTCTTACACGAAGATACCAGCAGCACACTTGATGGTCCTGGTGTTTGTCCCAGAATCACTCTTCCAAGATGGGGGACCACTGTTGTTTGTTGATTGCTTGCTATGGGACAGAGACCATGACAGGTCTTTCATAGTCTCATTTCCCCCTATAACAAACCTAGGAAACCAGTGTTCCTACTTGTATCTTACAAATGGCCAAGATCACTTAACTAGGTAAGCGACAGACCCAGATTCAAGCCTTCAAATTGCCTGTCACTTACCCTGTCACAAACACGGCAGTCGGACAGTTAGTGGCTGTCATGTGAAACACACTCTTGAATTAAGCCTTGTGGGGAAGCCTGGATGGCTCAGTGGGTTAAGCACTCACTTTGCAGCACCAGGGACCCAGGATCAAATCCCGGCCCCGGCCCATGCGGACCCATGTGCTGAGCTGGGGAGTGCCCCAGCCAGTTCAGTTCCCTCTCTGTCTCTGTATCTCTCTCTCTCTCTCTCTCTCTCTCTCTGTCAAAAACAATTTTAAAAAATTGAATTAAGCCTTGATCCTGCAGGGGGTCATGAGGAGGGAATTTCTCAAAGGAGTGTGCTGAGGCCGGAGGGAGGAGGGAATTTTTACAGGGCTTAGCAGGAGAGGTCAGCCAAAGTTTGCTTTGTGTCAGGAACAACTGGTCAGAAGCAAATTATTCTTGTGGATTAGCAAGCATTGTTCGTGCAATTGGAGCTACGAAGATGGGTGGGGAGGAAACGAGGGGCTAAGGTCATGAGCGAGAAGCGGTGAGGAGGGCCGGCTCTCAGGGACAAGGACAGTGAGGCTCTGAGGGCCACAGTGCAACATCTCTGGTCCTTCCTCATCTTTTGCGCCGGCATCTGAGTCTCTTCTTAATCCAGATGCAAAGGTTCAAAACTGAGGGTCTTTGCTGTGCTTCTGCCCACTGTTACATGGCAGGATGTGTCCGGGAAGATCAGTTCTTTAGGACTGTGCAGTGTTACCGCCTGTGCATTGTTTGCAGTCACGCTGCTTAATGAGAAAAGGCCTGACCTTGAAGCTAGAGAACATGGGCACTCACATAGCCTGTCTGAGCTTTTCCCTTTGTGTGGCTGGGATGAGATGTGGACGCAGTGTGCAGCGAGCAAAAGCACTAGCTAGACATTACGGGTAATGCTGATATTACACATCCTGATTCCGGCAGTAGGGAGATTAGGAACTGCCCGATGTGTTTCCTCAGAGGCGAGGCTAGAGTCAAGCAGATGCAGAAAGAGGCAGAAACGGACCTAGAAGGAAGAAAACCTGTCAGAGAGAGAGACAGGTAGGTGGTAGCTCCGTGTCGGGAAGGGCCTGTGGGCTGCTATGTTCTCTTTTGCTTTCCTGATAAAACAGAAGAATTGAGAGTATTAAATGAAAAGGGAATCCTTTCGGAGACCCCAGGAGATGGAGTGCTTTATTTCAAATCGCTGAGGAGGTAGGCAGATGTAGGGGCGATTCCAGCAGGGTCTGGTGCCTAATGCACCCCAGAGAAAGGCAGCGCCCGCCGTCCGTTTGTGGCTGGAGTCGGTCTCACTGGGCGCGTGCCGTGGAGGTCCTTCTTGTGGATGATTTCCTAGTCTCTCTCCAGTGTGTCTGATCTATAGATGAAGAGCTACTGTGGATAAATTACTTTCAATTGTACATAATTTGAATCAATTCCACCCTAAATAAAAGACGAGTGATTCTGCGTAGGTCTTCATGAAATGAGTTTTCCAGCTGTGGCCTTTGTCTACATGGACGCTGGACCCTGTGATTTCGTATACGCCTGATTAGATACGAGGATCACACCCTAACATTTTTCTTTTCTTTTTTTTTTAGCGCTAAAACGTATTTCTTTGAAGTCCAGTTTACTGTTGTTTAGTTCCCAAATCAGATTTTGACTTTTCACATTGGATAAATATATAGTCACGAAAGAAGCTTAGTTTTGATTTTTCAAACTCTAATATTTGTAAAAGTTTGGTTTTTGTGTAGCTGAAAACATAGTTAATTATTTACTAAACAAGTGTAAATTTTCCATTTGGTGGATTTTCTTCAAAAGGGTTTCCACCCCTGGATGATTTTCTTATGCAAATCAGCATGTTTTTCTAAATTGCTTCTTCTGTCATCAAGTAGTATATAATCAGGGAAATTATTCTCGTGTTATAGTAGTCTACATAAAGCAGAGGAAAGAACACAACTTTCCTGAATTAAAATCAAAAACCTTATAATCATGGATCCATTAGATTAATTAATTCTATGCTATGTGTTTCATCTCAAAAGTATGTGAATCCATCATTAGTAAATAAAAATGTATACATCAACACAAATGTTTCCAAGTTTACCAAGTGTTGCATTTCATACCAGCCACTCAGACTTAGCGAGAACTATCATTTCTTCCGTTCTGATCAAGGCCAAAATATCCAGAACTGGGAGTGTCCTGCACTGATTCATAAGCTGTTGTCGTTGTTACCTGACCTGAACTATATATATTTGGGGGGGGGGGCATTCATTACTGTTGCATGTTTTTATTTATTTATTTTTAAGATTTATTTTATTGTTTCTGACAGAGACATTGTTTCTGTCTAGAAGGGAGAGGGTCCAGAACAGTTTCCATAGTTGGCATCATCAGTTTTCTACATGGTTTCACTCCACAGGTGGGCGCCGGGCTGTGCAGTATAGAAACTGGGCCGGGAGCCTCCCACATAGGTCCCAGCAAGAACCGAACTGGGGGCACACCCCAGCTCAGCACATGGGTCCACATGGGCCAGGACCGGGATTCGATCCTCGGTCCCTGGGGCTGCAAAACGAGCTCTTAACCCACTGAGCCATCCCGGCTTCCCCTGAACTATATCTTATGTTACCTGTGGGTACAATCTTGCCAAAGTCTAGTCTCAGGGGTTTTATTTTTTATGTAGAAAAGAAATATGAAAACCAACCTCAAATCTTTCCAAAATATACAGCAAAATCATGCATTGTTTCACGTTCTTAATTGTCCATTTATAGTTAAATATAATGAAGCATAGATCCGTTTTAATGTCACTAGCTGTCCATCTAAAAATGCCTTTCTTCTGTCAGACTTGCCATGTCTTCAGCCGATGTGGCAGAAACGCACACAGAAGAGCACTTCCCCGGTGTGGCCTTAGAAGACGGGAGGACATCCGCAGAACACAGGGGCAGCCCCGGCTCGGCCGGCTCTCCCAGGAACGACAATGCTTCCGATCTCAGCATCGACTACAGCAGGTCTCCGTGTTCCTGCAGGAGCTCCCGTTCTCACTATGACTATTCGGAAGACTTCATCTCGGAATGTTCAGAAACAGCTGCGCATAGAAATTACCTAGAGAAGCCTGTGGGAAAAGAAAAAAAGGAAGAGAAGAAAAAATACAATGTTTGTAAAATCTCCCAACCTAAAGGTAAGAAGGAAAATGTCCCACCCAAGACCCAGTTTCTGGGCACGGTGACTTTATTATTCAATGCACTGCTATTTGAAGCCGCCCACCTTCGGTTTTATTATTTTTCTGTATCGTGAATGTGTATTATGAGTGACTTTCCTAGACAGAGTTAGGAAATAGAGAAGTGAAGAATGGTTACAAAATAACAGAAAGAGAGGTTTAAAATGTACAGCCAACCCCTTGGCATGGCGTGCCCTCCGGGAGCCCACTGGTGAGGCTGGTTCCGTTTCTAGTTGACAGGTGGCCTTGTTACAGAGCACCACAGTACATGGATCTCACTGTCTTCTTGCCTTTCATCTCAGCTGAAGAAGCGTGGTTTGAATCAACGAAACATAAATTCCTGTCTCCACACCCCAAGAAGGTGGTCTCCAAGTCGGGTGAGGCATATCCCAAAGATACTCTTTTGAAACAGAAATGGTTCAAAAGGCTGTTGATAATGTCATTTCCTGTGGGTTTTAGAAGTACCACCACCGACTCCCAACTGTTGCAGCTGGAATTAGCCTGTGGGAGCTTGGTCCCCTCACCCTCTGCCTCCTGCCCAGACTGGGGTTACCTTCTCCCATTCGAGGCAGTCCTGGCTTACAAACACACCTTCTGTTAGAAATGGCTGCGGCTCTTCTCCACTGTGGCCGTCAGAAGTGCCCCCAGTCAGCAGTGGGAAGGAGAAGAATTAAGAGCCTCTATGTGTGGGGCACATATAACTCACGTTTGCCCCGTCTCTCTCACCCCCCAGCCTAAAACCCTTTGTGCCACCTCCGGATCATCTAGAATCTTGTTCCCCGTCCTCCAAGCCAGAAAGCAGGGATTCCTAACCTAAGACCCAGGCCTGTGAGCCCCATGAAGTCTATGCGCTTTTTGGTGTCTATCTGCACTTGTGAACTTTTCCAGGGAGAAAGACCCTTAGCTTTCACCACATTCTCAGAAGGCTGGAAGCCGCTTATGCAGAAGCAAGGCCCACGGCAGAAGATGACAAGTCCAGTGCCTTCTGTCACAGGGAGGCTCTGTCAGAAGTCCGTTCGTGGCACACGGAAGAGGCCATCACAACAGAATGCACGCCGTGGTTGGGTTCTGCCGCTATGTGGTCCCTCAACTGCGCTTGGAATTCTCAAAGCACTGAAACCCAAATGGTTTTCATAGCTTTGACATCACACCTGATTGGCCAACAAAAACCTGATATGAACTGACATGACACTGATCTTTATTCATTTCACTTAGAGTGAACAGTCATCTCTATTCCATGACAAAAATGTTCTTTGATAAAGTGTGCTGTCCCCGACCCTACTGGGATGGGAGTGCTGTGGCAAACACCATATTTGCTCCGTGAAAAATACCGTCCCCCCAAAAAAAATCAGAAGCAGTCTGGGCCCAAGGGTTTATGCACAGGATCATGGATCTTTATGCTACATTTTATACTGAGTCTTCACTTTCATGGGACTGTTCAGGAAGGTAGTTAGCATTTATAAAACTATTTCTATGAGAAATAAACTGCAATTTGAGTTCCAAGCACCTTTTAAAAAAAAATTTTTTTTTCTTTTTTGACAGAGAGACACAAAGACAGAAACAGCAACAGAGAGAGACAGAGAGAAGGGGGAGGGCCCAGAGCAGTCTCCATAGTTGTGCGTCATCAGTTTTTGACATGGTTTCCTTCCACACAGGTGGGCGGGGGCCATGAAGGGCAGGAACTGGGCTGGGGGCCTCCTGCATGGGAGGTATGGCCCCTCAAGCCAGGGTCCAAAGCGGGGACCAAGAACTGAACTGGGGGCCTCCCACATGGGAAGCATAACTCAGTTCAGCATATGGGTCCACACAGGCAGGAGCCAGGGCCGGGATTTGATCCTTGGTTCCCAGGGCTTCAAAGCGAGCGTTTAACCTGCTGAGCCATCCCAGCTTCCCCGCAAGCACCTTATAATTTAACTTTTTAAAACCGATCCCTCATTTATTTGTTCCACAAATATCTATTGTGTTCTTTATGCAAGGTATCTGTTCACAAGTTGGGAGCACCCTGAATTAATTCAGCCACTTCACAGGGCGTTAGAATTCTAAAGGGTAGTCTTCTGTGTGTGAACACTGAAATTATTTCAACAAATCTTGGGTGCATCTTCCACTCAAATGTATGTTCCTGGGATCCTTGCACCAGTATCATGAACTTAAAATATTCCCTGTAACATCAAGATTTGTCACCAAATGATAAAGGATTTCCTCAGTTTAATCCTTTTATTCTTTTGTTCCCTTACAGCTCATGTTTTGCAAAGGTTTCCCAAAGAAATTTAAACAGCAAATGATTAATATAATTCGAACCCAAAGCAAAGAGGCTTAATGTTTTAGCCAGCGCCGCCCCGTCTCAAGGGAATGTCCCATGTCTCTTCAGCTTTCTCACCTGTTGAAAGTCCATCTCTGACCTCGGGGGCTGGGGTCACTGGGTCAGGGACCACCAGTGCGGACCCGGAGTTCACTGAAAGAGCTGTCACATCAGAGCTCACTTTCAGTCCCCATCTCAGACAAGCAAATTCATGGCAGAGAAACAGTTCATAGAGAAAGTGTGTGGATGGAATGAGGACTTCAATTTGATGGGATTTTTTATTTGGTCAGATATTGGAGATTGACTTAAATCAATGTAAATAGCAAGCAATTCATTTCTGTAATTTGATTGTCAAATATTGATGATTTCTTTTGTAGAAAATGTACTTTCAGAACTCTTCCAATTATATATCCTTCTTTGGCGTGTGTGGTTTTTGCTTTGTGCTTTTGTTTTTTTTGTCAACACAATGCCAAAACGTGATAGTCACTCACAACACGGGCATACCAGGAAAGATGTTATTTGACTGCGCTCAGGGGCGGGACCCCTTTTGCCCTGTTGTCTTCAGAGTGGGGGAAGCCGTAGTGGTGCTGAAGAGACCCCCGCCAACAGCCCCGCGGGGCACCGGAGAGCAGGACAGGGAAACCGCTTCCTGCAGCTTCTCCTCACCTGATCCCTGGAGGTGCTGGGCCCTCTCTCTCCAGCTGGAATACAGTGTGGACCTGGGAGAGAGAGAGAACCCCGGGGACCTGGAGAGAGAAGGGAATGTCATGGCCAATGTCACCGGAGTCCTAACCTTAAGCTACTGGCCAAGTGTGGACATGTCCTGTGAGACGCGGAGCCAGCAGCAGCGCGTGGAGCACAGAGCAGAACCGGACCGAGGGCGCGGCAGGCTGCGGGAATGGACCCGGACAGGGCGACCAAAGAGGAGAGAAACCGGAGAGGAGCCGGGAGGGGCCTGCGAGGACAGGGGAGGGAAGCAGAGGGCAGAGAGGTGTGCAGGAGAGGTCTGGGCAGAGGGGGACGTGGGGCTATGGGCCTGGAGCCCCGAAATGTGAGCGCAGGTGCACTCTCGGGGCTGCTCCGCAGGGCAAGGTGTGTTATGAGTGACAGGAGTGCTTTTTTTGGTTAACCATGGGCTTACATGCACACGTTTTCAGTGAATTAACTTAATTTGAGGGTTTTAGCTCCGTGGCTCATTGAGCTAAATGTGCCTTAACTGTGTGAAATGGGATAGAGATTGCAAGTTGCATCGTTCTTATTCTGTGTAGGTTAGGATAATGAACTATAAAATCGCTAAAGATTGAACCCTAATTCAGTTTTCTGTAAGCTTCATAGTTACTCAAGTTTGCATGAGGTTCGTAGTCATGACTTTGTTCTCGGCCACTCGAAGGCCAAGTGCAGTACTGACCTTACTGAAGCAAGCTGGTCCATCCTCTCCCACCCAGCCACCCCCTCAGGTGGACAAGACATCCAGTCTCGGGTGTTGGGGGAACAGAGGAACACGTGCAGGGCCTTACACAGACAAGACACATTGCCACGCCCACGTGCTCTTTGAAAGTACCCAGGCCCACCTGGGGCCTTGGTCAGTGCTGCAGTGGTCGTGGGGTTCAGTCCCTGGGCACCCACCCAGGCTGACTCTGTGCACCCTCCCGTCACGTGAGCACACATGAGACGGGGACACAACCCTCCAGTGCCCGTAGACCCCACCACGCCTCATCCTTCTGGTCTCAGAGAACTCCCTTTCCTCCCCAGGGTCACCCACCCAAGAGCTGGAAGACGTTGTAAGTTGGAGGTCGAGTTCAAAGATGCCAGGCGTGGCCTAGAAACATGGCAGCCACCACCCACCTCTGTTTTAATCTAGCCTGACCCACATCCCCTGCAGGTAGGGCTGCCCTGGCCACTGCCCACAGCACTCACGTGGCCTGGACACACACAGGCACCTCTTCCCTGGCCTTCTAGTTGGCGTCACAGAGTCCAGCCTGCTCTGCCCTCCAGTTTTCAATGTGCTCAAAAGCCGATTCCAAAATACTCTAATGCTCAACCGTAATCCCTACTGAGTTGTTACAGCAGGAAGTTACAGATTGTTGTAAAGGCAGCCGGTCCGTTACTGATGCGATGCAGACGCTGCCACAATGGTCCAGTGCACGGCATCTGCCATAGTCAGGATTCCAAAGCCCTATCCCCAGAAAGCGGCCTCTGTTTCCTCGGTTCACTGTTCCCTTCCCAGGCAGAACCACCGTTCCCATACCAGACACACCAAACACACGTCTCACAGGACATGTCCACACTTGGCCAGTAGCTTAAGGTTAGGACTCCGGTGACATTGGCCATGACATTCCCTTCTCTCTCCAGGATGAGGACCAGAAAGTTTAGATTCTAGAATCCAGATTCAATCTCTCTCAGAACACAGATAGGCTAATATGTACACATGCACACGCAGACATTTATAGACACAGATGTGCACATATACGAGGGCTGTCTGGGGAAAAACCCAGCTGTAAATGACTCGTTTTTCATTTTACATGGCTGGACACTTTCTGGACAGTCCTCCTACATACATACATATCATACACATAGATATGGGACAGACTTGGGTTCTGTCTTATCACTTACTAGCTCTGTGCCCGTAGACCAGTGACATTACTAAGCATCAGTTTGTTCATTGTTAAAATGGGATAATAATACAGTGCTGTTAGACATATACTGACATACTCCAATTACATAAGCTTGGTGCTTATAATCTTGTGTAATATTGTTTAGATATTATTTATTTAAAATACCCTTATCACAGACCCCCTAAATATTTTATTTAGTATCCAGCCGAAGTAATGGAGGAAAATTGTGTTGGATTTATTGAGAAATGGAATATTTGTGTACCGGTACTCGTATGCTCGAAGCATTTTAATGGCTTTTTAAGGGTCTTTGAATATATAAGATCTTCATATGGAACGTGAGGCTCTAATGTTATACTCTACCTCATTAACATATTGTTAGATTAAATCAGGTCATCTATATAAAGCAATTCAATATCTGACATATGGCTAGCACTTAATAAATGCTTTTATCATGATGTTTAATTTAGCTTTCATAAAAGGAATTAGTACAGATTTCAGGGTCAAAGAAGAAGTGGTTTTCAATCCACTATGTCTCTTTGTGGTTATATATGTAACCTTGGACAAGCAACTTAAAATGTCTAGCTATAAAACAGACTGCTGTTGACCTGAAATAATTGTATTAAGTGAGGTATCTATATATAAATTACCTAGCCTGAGTATAGGTATTCATTAAATGTTATTGTAGTTCTTTGTGCTTCTAGTTTCTGTGTATATATGTATGCAGAAGGGTGTTATACATACATGCACTTATGCATAACTTCCTTTGTGTTTGTGTGTGTGTGTGTATATATATATATATATATTACTAGTAACACACTGGATTATCTGCTTACACAGGCCAGAAGGGAATCTCAGTTGAAAAAAAGCACAACTGGAATGCATCATCTTTAAATTCTAAAACCAATATGACTACTCAAAGAAGAGACGCTGTGACTCATCGCATACTCTCAGCAAGGCTTAACAAGATTAAAGAACTAAGAAATGAATTAGCTGACATACAGAGGAAATTGGAAGCCACAGTCATAGAAAACCAACTTTTGAAACAACTTCAGATTAGGCACTTGAAAGCTATAGGGAAATATGAGAATTCACAAAACAATGTACCTCAGATTGTGGTTAAACATCAGAGTGAAGTGAAAACTTTAAGGCAGCTCCTTAGGAAATCCAAGGAGGAGGAAAGAACTGTGTCCAGGAAGCTCAGAGAAGCGGACAGCCAGTTGACGAAGACCAAGGACGCCTTGCAGGCGCTGCAGAGGCTTTCTGAAGACAAAAGCCTTGCAGAGAGGGAAGAGCTGACTCAAAGATTGGCTGTTCTTTCCACAAAGATGGAGGCAAATGACAAAAAAATACAGGTCTGTATTTCAGAGGCCTAGAAACGTTAAGGTTCCACAATTGAGGAGAGGAGAGGGTGCCCGTTCCTACTTACCCTGCAGAATGAAGTTATGTGGCCACACGGATGCTGTTGTCCCCTGGGGGCACAGGGTGGGGGTGGGACTCGAAGGAAAGATGGAAACAGCTCAGAGCTGGAAAGGCCCCTTCTGTTGCAGGGTGAGCTACAGACAGGCCCCTTACCTGAAGACAACCCTACTCTGTCTGAGACAGCGGCCGGGTGTTGGGGGGTACTATTCCTGTGCTGAAAAGGGGAGGGGAGGGGAGGGAAAGAAGAGGGAGGGGAGGAAGGAAGGAAGGAAGGAAGGAAGGAAGGAAGGAAGGAAGGAAGGAAGGAGGGAGGGAGGGAGGGAAGGGGAAAAGAAAGAGAGAAAAACATCAAAGAAAAGAGAAAGAGGGGAAAGGGCCTTTGGCCAAACCCGTCAAAGCCAAAATCATTCTCCAGTGAACTAGGGCGAGGCCTGTGTGTAGGTGGCGATTGTGCTAAACCAGCCCTTTCGCTGTCTTGCAGTCGGGCTGTGTGGGTGCGGCTGCATGAGTCCCTCTTATAACGTCGGGTCTCAGCTATCAGAACCGCGGCCCTCGGTGGTTTGCACTGGTACTGGACAACCCTTTAGGAAGAGAGGCTTGAGAGATTGTTAAAGAATACAGCAAGTCATCAAATACCATCATTCCTTTCAACACCATTTCCTTATAATGTTGATGAAAAACAACAACAACAACACTGATTCACGGCTCGGGCCCCATGTCCGCCTGGGTTTTCTCCAGGGATTCCGGTCCCCCCCCCACACACACACACACACACACACACTCCCCATATCCCAAAACTGTGCACGGTGAGTGAACCAGCGTGTCTGCCGTGTCCCAGCCTGAGTGGCCGTGGGTGTAGTGTGAGTGGCCCCACGAGGGAAGGGCGTCCTGTCAGGGTAGGTCCCACCAGGTCCCCTGAGCTCCTGGGAGAGGCTCTGGCCACACATGACCCTGAACTGGAAGAAGTGGGCTGGAAAAGAATTATCGTACTTGTTTTTATTCATTTTTCGTAAATGTGTGTATAGCTCACATTTCTTTCAATGCTTACTATGAGAAATATTTTGGATCTTTATTTAGAAGTACAGTGATGTGTTTATGACCAGAAATATGCCATAGGAACTTAACTCTAGTTTATATCAACTAGCGTATAGAAACATTGTTTCGTTATATATCATGTCGCTTTATGTCACAGTCTCCAAGAATCTATCCAAGACATTCAGTGAGGACTTAACTGTCCACTATGCCAAGTTATCAGAACACTTCATTTAGGCACAACTGCTTAAGTAGGAAGTATGACATTGATTTTGTTTATTAATTTTCAGGATCTGTTCAAAAATTTTATGAAATACTCGAGTGTAGAAAATATTAGGTTCAAACATATGATATTTATTCTCTAGAGGTGGGTCTGGGATATGTCCCCTCTGCAAGCTGTCCACTAAAATTGTATTAAAAATTGCACTTCTCATAAATGTGATGAGTTCCATCACAATTGAATCGTTTGATGAAACTGCACTGGTCACAGAGTAGTTGCAATATGTACTGTTTTCAGAGCTTGGAGAAACAGCTGAGGTTGAACAATAAAGCTTTCCATCGGCAGTTGGCGACCGAGAACCGGAAAACCCTAGAAGCTCAAACAGCTACGAACGCGCTCCAGCTGGAAGTGCGGCACCTCCAACAGAAGCTCAAGGTACTTCTTTTAAAGCAAAGTGTAACAAAGTTCCTAAAATCCTGCTACCCAAAATATCAAGAGTTATTTATGCCTATTGTATCTTTAAGTTATTTAACTTAAGGACTATGTTCTTCAAACTAACTCTGGGGGACGGAAAAAAGAAAATGTAGAAGTAAGATAAGGTCAACTAAAAATCCAGTAGTACTGACTGTGAATTGAAGTGTGAAAGTATGAATTTATGATATATTTTATCTTTAAAAACAAGTACATATTAGGGATGCAGGGATAGCTCAGTAGGTTGAGTGCTTGCCTTGCAAACACAAGGTCCAGGAATCAAATCTCTCTCTCACCTTCTCTCAAACAATAAAAAAAATAAATAACAAAAAATCTTTAAAAAAATAAAAATAAATAAATACATATTTTCTAATGTGGCCAACTCAGTAGCAATGAATACCCCTAGTGCTCAGATTATGGTCTTCAAATTACATACTTACTAAAAAGAACCAAGGTGCCTTAAAAATTTCTAGGTCTGGAGCATGAAATATATTTACTGCATGAGCCTAGAATATACTGTCATCCAAAAGCAAGGGAGCACTAACAATGGATTAGGATGATGTCACGCAGACGCAGGAGCCGTCATCCAGAACAGATTATTACTGGCCCAACTGGGGCAATCTGAGACTCAATGAGCTAACTGCACGGATTGAAATTTATAGATAGAAATCCAAAAGTTCATAATGATACATTAAAAAACAAACAAACAACAACAACAACAAAAATACAATAATTAGTCACATTTAGAAGATACTAGGGAACCAGCACACTGTTTTAAAGATTTATTTTTATTGTTTTTTTGACAAAGAGAGACAGAGACACAGAGAGACAAGGGGGAAGGCCCAGAGCAGTCTCCATAGTTGACAGCATTAATTTTCCACATAGTTTCACTCCACAGGCAGGCACAGGGCTGCGCAGGGCAGGAACTGGGCCGGGAGCCTCCCGCGTAGGTCCCAGCAAGAACTGAACTGGAAGCACACCCCAGTTCAGCACATGGGTCCGCATGGGCCAGGCCTGGGATTCAATCCTCAGTCCCCAGGGCTGCAAAGCGAATGCTCAACCCACTGAGCCATCCCAGCTTTCCCCACACTGCTTTAAAAACGGATAAATAGAGGGAAAGAAACAATTATTTTTACCTTTCCTATACTCAAAATAGTCTAAAGTTTGTGAGTGGGGAAGAGTCTCCTTATAGAAACATTTCAATTAATGAAGAAGGAAGGATGGCATTAGAATATCACTGGTTTGGAACTCCTAATGAGCGAATGGACCTAAGCAATGATCACCAAAGCCTGCTAGCATCACAAAGGAGAAACCATCCGGGACGCCCGGATGGCTCACAGGGTGAGCACTGGCCTCACAACCCGGAGTTTGATTCCAGGCTGTGGCCCGTGCAAACCCCTGTGCTGAACTAGGGCCCAGCTGACACGCACCCGGATGGCACGGTGTCAAAGGTTCTCATGCGAGAGGCCTCTGGTTCGGCTCCCACCCCACGGGGCCCCACACCCACCTGTGTGGAATGAAACCATGTCACAACTGATGACGTACAACTATGGATATGGCTCTGGGCCCTCCCCCTTCTCTCTGTCTCTCTCTGTCTCTGTCAAAAACAAAAAAATAAATCTTTTTAAAAACATCAAAATCTTTTGTCTGTCTCTTCTCAGCCCCGATTGCAGGCCCCTCCCCCTGGGCTCTCCTCTCTAATCCGATACTGGGAGTCGCCCTCACAGGCCCACCTCTCTGTGACTATGGTGTTGACTAAAACACAGCCATCTGGAGTGTAGCCGGCTCGCCCCTTGATGTATAGCATATGTGTAAGGAGTGTTGGGTATTTCATTACATCTTTTTTTTTTTCCTCCTCAACAAGCCAGGATTTCAAACCTTTTGTTTTGCCAAGACTTTAAAAAGTCAATATTGAGACTTAACCCTTTTGGTGCAGCAGGCCAATATATCGGCTCATACATAGACCATAGTTAAAAGCGCTATAACTTACTATATTTTTTCTTGTATAATGTATGGTTATTGTCCTGTCGAAAGTGTGAATTCTCTGCTTTATATAACACGTTTTTGTTCTTTTTTTATCATCGATTCTAAATACTTTTCATGAAGCATAAGTCTTACTATAATTCTGACGATTTGTTTACATGTCGGGAAGCTCAGCCTAATCATACCCTCGTTTTTTCACCCTTCGCATTTCTGGCTGGTACCGCTGGCAGAAGGTGGCGCTACGTTAAAGCTGAACGGGGGTGTCCTTGTGGTACCTAGGCTTTCCCCACCTGCTGTCTAGACACAGCCCTGCCCAGGAGACCAGTCTGGATGATGGAGATGTTCTAGCCTCACCGTCCAATCCTCTGGTCACCAGTCATATGTAGCTACTGAGCACCTGAAAAAATGGGTAGTGTGACAGAGGACTGAATTTTTTAATTCTATTTTAATTAGTTTAAATCACGACCTGGCTAGCGGCCACTATGCTGTACCATGCAAAGAACAACAACTTAACAGCACAGGTGCCGGGGACAGAAAAAAGTAGAAGAAGCCGGCTTGGAGACCTTTCCAAACTCTTGTCCCATTCACAATAGTTTATAACTGCTAGAAATTTCTTTTTGGTGCCAGGAATCATATGGAATGATATGGCCTATTTCTCTTCCCTCTGGAATTATAGATTTTATTCAGAGACTACTGAACTAAATTGCTTTTTAGAAGAAATCAACGTTAATTAAAAGCAAGTATTGATAGAAAAATTGGTATTTTGTTTCTTTTTAGGAGAAGGATCGAGAGCTTGAAATTAAAAACATCTATGCTAATCGGATATTTAAAAATTTACATGACAGGGAAGATTATCCAAAAGGTATGTTTTCATTATTTTTGCTTAAGATCTATTGTTAAGTACAGATCTAGTCAGATCTTCCTAACTTATCTCACCAACATAATGCATTTTTTTTTCATCATTTTATCCGGCACTGGAACATATTTTGTGATTCTAAGAGAATGATGAACCTGCTATGGTTGAAACAGCCAGAAAAACATAGAAACCCTCTCCTGCCTTCCCACCTTCTGCTCAGCCCTGTGTGTTCTTACCGCACAAGGAGCGGCAGAACGATCGGGTCGAAGCAAATGTCTACCTGACACTGAACTCGCTAAAAATAACTACTAGCCAATGCGTGGGTTTTTAAATCCACTTTCTTTGGGTACCATTTGCCTCACTAAAATGCACCCATTTTAAATGTGCACCTCAGTGGGTTTTGTTAAATGCTCATACCCATGGGACCCCCACCCCAGTCAGGACTTGAGCACCCCCACCTCCTCAGAAGGCCCCTCGGCCCCCCTTTGTGGTCAGCAGCCCCCCATCCCTGGTGGAGGCGACACTGAGTCCCTTCCGTCACAACAGCTTAGTCTGCAGGTTCTAGAACTTCACAGACATAGGACCCTGAGAGGCTGCGCTTTTGTGTCTGGGTTCTTCTGTCCAGTGGAACGTTTTTGAGATCCATCCATATTCTATTGCTGCTACTAACATTAGTTTGTGCTGGTATATTGCTGAGCACTGTTCGTTTTTTCCCTCCAAGACAGGATGTTCTTATTTTCCGCCCCACAAGAGGGCCCAGCAGAACGCTCTGCTCAGCAGAGGCCCAATAGGAACCCGCACCCTTATTCAGCAGCAGGACCCCCGTGTTTACTGTTAAACGCAACACCCCCAGCGTTTCCCTGCCTTCCTTTGCCTGGCTCTGCTTTATAATCCAGGGTTCCCGCCAGCAGCGATGAGGCTGAGGTCAACCACAGGGCCATTTAAATGCGAGAGTACTGCTGGCCAAGGGTGGCCACACACACACACACACACACAGCGATGTGGCCTGACCGTAGCGGTGCTCAGTGCTTGCTGTCACCATTTCGTCTGCAGTTTTGAATCCCGTCTGCAAGCAGGGACAGCTGTGTCCTCAAACAGCAGCGCCGACCCATCCTAACGCCCACTTGCTTTGGACTCTACCACTGTGACCCACACAACCTTTGTGGCCCCAAAATAAGACAAAACAGAAGAGATTGCGGGGGCCGGGGGAGGGGGGTTCACGTGGCAAATGTTAGATGTACAGTATTGAAATTTTTTAGAAAATATCTACAGTACTTTGTTTTACTACATTGCAAACTTCAGTGTTTTCATTCAAAATCAGTATTGCTTCCAAATGTAAGACATGTTTCTTATATATAATGTGCCTGTTCTGTAGTTTCTTCCACCAAATCAGTACAAGCCGACAGGAAAAGTGTTTCCTTTGCAACCATGAGACACCAGGAAACCCAAAAATCGGAAGACGTTCTGTGCTTGATGACTAAGGTACAGCAAATCTAAACTCTTGCAATGTCTAACTACACAAACCTTTACAACATTAAACAAGGCTATAAAAGTCACCTGTTCTATACGGAAAGTGTTTGTATTCATTGCATAAAATGCCATTTGCCACACACACACACAAAAAAAATGTTTTGCTGCTTTTCTAAATTTAGGGTAAAAAGACAACAGAAAACACTGTCCACAAAGGAAAATCAGCTGAGATCGTCCCGGAGATTCCTCACTGTATCAGAAAGCCGCCCCACCAAGAGGAATCCAAGAGAAAATACGAAAGTAATTTTCACCATTTTAAAAATCCTTTATTCTTGATTTCTGTAAGTTGTAAATTACTATATGCATGTATAACAGTATACATATGACCCATCTATGCAGTTTAAAGAATGATTGATTATAAAATGAACGCTAGGGCCCCTCCCCTGCTTAAGAAGTAGAATGCTAATGTCCCCTAGAACGCAACCCCCCTGCCCACCAGAAACAACCACAATCTTCAGTTTTACGCCAGTCACTCCCTTGCTTTCCCCCCATCCCTGTATGTGTCCTTAAACAACACGTTCAGTTCTGTTTTAACTGGCCCTATATCCAGCTAGGGTTGCTTGAACATCTACTAGTAACTTATTAGCAAATTCTAGTTCTTTTATGAATATTTTTCTTTTGGTTTCTTAAGTCTCATTTATTTGGTATGTTCTAGATTCTAGAATATAACATTTCATGCTTTGTTAATAGCACTTTTCTCAGTCTACTGTTGTGTGCATTTATTTTCTCAACTTTTTGCCATTTTAATGTACTTGTCAGTGGGTGAAAAAAAGTATGGTAAACATGCATACCATCTTGAAATAAAAGGCCATTCATTTTAAAGATTGCTAAACTGAGTATTTTTCTAATACAGATTTATCAAAGGAAGAGGAACATATGGAAGTACAGCCACCTCTGGAGCATGCAGAAAGACAAAGAGAAGATCAAGAAGAGAAAACCACTCTGACCAAAGAAGAACAAGAACTACCACCAAGAATTCAAGTCGCTCACCCTGAAAGCGAAGGCCCCCCGGAAGACAACGCAGTAAAAGAAAAGTTTGAAAATCTACAAGGAAACGACGTGGATGAGATACCTGATAAAAATGCTGCTCCAAATGCCAAAATACCCCTCAGACAAAGAAAGCATTATTCATTCACAGAGGCGACTGAAAATTTGCACAACGGCCTCCCTGCTGCGGGCGGGCCAGCCCATCCCGGGACCTCCAGACGCAGTCTCAGTTCCAGCAAACACTGGGGTCACAGGGGGGAACCACAGGCAGAGCACTGTGCCAGCCGCTACGAGCCCTCGTTCGCGAAGCCCTCCAGAACAGCGGCCAGAGAGACCACCTTCCGAGAGAAGAAGAGCAGTCTAATGGAAGAACTGTTTGGATCAGGCTGTGTCTTTAAAAACGACCAGACAAGCGCGGCTGTGATCACAGGGTCTGAGGAGACTCTAAAGAGCCAGAGGATGCACCCCCTGCCTCCTAGTGCTGTGATCACAGGGTCTGAGGACACTCTAAAGAGCCAGAGGATGCACCCCCTGCCTCCTAGTCAGGCCTCCAGCGGCCACGCGGCCGGAGACTCTAATGTAACCGTGGTCAATTCCATCAAGTCATCCTCACCTACAGAAGGAAAAAGAAAGGTAATTATTTAAATAAAGTCAGTATTCTAATACATCCTGGTTTGGTATTCTGGTTCTTCTGTGCCTTTAATCTCATAGTGTGTGTGTGTGTGTGTGTGTGTGTCATAAGGCTACGTTAGTCAACCCAAGACATGCCGTATTTTCCGGCGTATAAGACGACCCCCTAATTTTACAGTTAAAACAGGTTTAGGCCTATATTCACTGTATTAGACTACCCCCCACTTCCGAGGCTGTAGTCTTATACAGCGAATATAGGCCTAAACCTATGTTTTAACTGTAAAATTAGGGGGTCGTCTTATACGCCTGGTCGTCTTATACGCCAGAAAATACGGTATACACATCTCATACATATAAGAAATTCTGTGCTAACTAAAACCCATGGAGGCAGCTTTGAAAGGGCACAATATAATCAGAAGAGTCTATTTAAAAAAAACAAACACCAGTGACTACCAAGCTTGGTTTTATGAAAATTATTGTTCAGTGTTCGCTTCTTCAGCTGAACTGAGCATCCAATACCTTGCCTTGTGGGTGACACTTTCCTCGTGTACACCTAAGATTCAATATTCTCTTATTTATATTTGTTGCATAACTTTACTTTGATCTTTTTCTGCTAATCTTGTTAACAAAAAGCACAGCGGTATAATTAGTCTCTACTCCACTTAGCTGCTCAGTCCTAATTAATATATTCATTACACTTAGAATATTTTATTATAGGACTACAAAGGAGGCTATCCTCCTAATGTTAATCAGTTAACTTACTTTCATTTAGTTTTAAAAGCAATTTATTTATACTTTAGACAATACTACCCAAAGATGTTTGAGTTGATGTGTAGTATTAACATACTTTTAAAAACTGAGACTAGAAAATAAATTTCTAAAAGGGTGTGAAGGTCATGGTGGGGAAAGAATTATATTTAGAAGCAAAGACGAGACACATACTAATATTGGCATAAGCTTTGATCTTTATGAAAACTACAGGGGGAAGCGGTGGGGGGTGTGGAGGGAGGGAGACCAGTTAGAATTCTCAGGCTTTTTTGCAGGAAGATACACAAATGCATGTGAAATGGCACAGTTGCCTAGTCCTACATTCTGGAGTTTACTAAAAGGATTCTTAGAAGTGGTATGTGATTACAATACGACGTCCACTCCCGCACTAGAGCAGGGGGAGGATATTTTAAGGGATCGTTCCTTATGCCCACCCACAAGAAGTCATAACATTAAGTCAGAGCTATCTAGGACTCCTATAGGGAAGATTCAATAAAAACATCATCTACACCTGTTACTTTCCAGTCATCTAATTGTTTATTTTTTTTAATTATATGCATAGGAAAAGTTAAAGGGTAATAAATGTAAGTGCTAATTTCTTGTATCTGAGGAAGAAGGCTGTGGCCAATTTTTACTTTATTTTTAGTGTATCTTCTACTGTGATTCTCTATAATGAACGTAATTTTATAATCAGGAGGAAAAAAGATTTCAAAATAAAAAGATCCATTTCTTGTAGTCTGGTAGACTAGGTACCCTGGCACTCCTGCTATAAGAAAGCTAAAAATACTGTATTGACTGTTAACAAACATGTTTTTAACCAATTGTTCAGCAGCAAACACCGGGTGAAAGGAGGCACCTGGGAGGTGGGTTAACAGGGTTGGTGAGCAAGCAGGGGAGCTGAGAGGGGGTGCCCCCACACGTCCCCCCACAGCCCTCTCTTCCATTGGAGGTTCACCGGGTCCTCTGTCACCCTTTTCTAAACAGCAAGTAAACAGTTCTCTTGAGTTCTGTGATCCCCTCCAGCAAATTAATCATAACTGAGGAAGGAGTAGGGGGACCCTCTGATTTATTAGCACAGGTTGGCGACCTGAGTCACGGCTGGCGTCTTCAGTGAGTCGGGGCGGTCCTGGGGGGCTGAGCACTTCACCTGTGGGATCTGACGCTGTCCCCAGGTAGACAGGGTCAGAATCGAATTTAATTGTTGGACAGCTCGCTGGTGTCGCAGAGAACTGCTTGTGATGGAGTAAAACCCCCACACGTCCAGTGACAAGAAGTGTCTGTGTGAGCGTGGTAGTAGTGTAAGTAGTAAAGACATGCAGGAGAAACACAGGAATAGGAAAAAACTGTAGGTTTTCCTAAAGCAGCAACAAAGGAGGAAAAAGAAAACAGAAAAAGCAAAACAAATACAAGCCCAAGGACAACAAATAAATCCAAACATACCAGCAATTTCAATAACTTTAAATGGACCACCTGTTCCAATTAAAAGACAACCTAGATTAGATTGTGAAATAGAGCGCCATGTGCTACATACACGTATCTAAGCCACTGTGACGCATAAAGTAAAAGGGTGAGAAGAGGGATGCCAGGCAAATACTACCCAAATGAAAGCTGCTGCTGCTCTATAAGAATCTGTAAAAGAAAAGAAAAGAACAGACCTGAAAGTAAGAGTATTACTAGAGATAACAGGCTGCTCTAAGCCGGCAATGAAGAATTCAATCCACCAGGATATGCATCCTGAACATAATGCATTTAACAGTAACTTGAAAACATAAAGCAAAAATGGACAGAACTGCAAGGTGACATCATGGTCTGCATTTTACCTACATAGCCCTAGCGGGAAACAACTATGTGACTCTGTGATTTTCTTTTTAAGTTAAATATTCCTGGTACTGACTTAAGACATGCAGGGAGGGGTATAAAAAGCCCCAAAAGACATCTGCAACATCGCTGGAAAGAAAACCCTTTATCACAAAGAAAAATAACCCAAAATGTTAGGAACAAAACCACACAACAGCAGACACCACAAAGCAATTGACAAATCAGTCACAAAGATTGATCGCACGTTATTAGTCACACATATTAAAATGTTCAGAAGGGGAAGAAAGAAGAATTATTTCTATTATCTAAGACAGTCAGAGAAGGCTTCGAGAACACTCTCGAAGGTCCACTAAAATACCAATAGATCGCAGGGGAAGGTGAGCACACATACACTGCACAGTCCTCACGGAGAGCTGCGAATGCGTGAGAACCCTCGCACCGACAGTGCGACTAGCATTTCAGTCGCTTGTGCTGACAACCCAGTCTTCTATTTCACAACATACAGAAATGACTGTGAATGTGTGCATACCAAGATTCCCGATTGATTTACCATATAAAGCAAATACAACTGGCATAAAGAGAACCTTAGATATGTTCCATCCAACAGACGTCCATTTATTTTCATGTAAAGTTAAACCCAGTATTTTTAAATAAGAGCACAAATTTATCTTGACCCATAAATATACAAAAACAAGGAAAAGTACAAATGGTAACACTAGCAATCTCAGGTCTGTGGGACCATGGGACACTTAGCCTCCTTGCTCCTTTTCTGATCTTTCCAAATAAAATTTTTATTTTTAAAAAGTAGCAAAGTTGTTTTTTTTTTAATATTTATTTTATTGTTTTGAGAGGTAAGAGACAGAGATAAGCGGGGGAGGGCCCAAAGCAGTCTCCATAGTTGTACATCGTTAGCTGTGACATGGCTTCATTTCACACAGGTGGCTATGCGGCTGCGCAGGGAACTGAACTGAAGGCCTCCTGCATAGGAGGCGAGAACCTTCACCTCCATCCTGGTGGTTACCAGCTGTGCCGAAATTCAGCATTTGGGTTTGCACAGGCCGGGGCCAGGATTCAATCCCCAGACCTTGAGGTTGCAAGGCAAGTGTTCAACCTGTTGAGCCATCCCAGCATCCCCCAGTGATTTTTTTAGGTACCATTTTTATAATTTTAAAAGAATTTTATTTTTAAAATCACATATCAACATTCATAGATGTATGGAATATCATTGGAAGAATAAGAAATTAGTGGAAAAGTGGAAACCTGGATGGCATAACAATGAAGGGACAGAAGATACACTTTTCATTGTATCCCTTTCTATATCAGTTGAATTCAGTACTATGCTTATTATCTATTTAAAAACAAATAACGGTTTTTGAAAAACCACAGTGATGTCACACGGGATGGACTTTTAACCCCATTTAGTCTTCATAAACTGTTCGTGCACGCAGAAGGAGTTAACAGCTGTGAACTGTTCTCGTCCTCTAGCTTCAGTGAGATTCCTCAGCATTCCTGCAGTGAGAACTGAAGGACTCGATCCCTAGGAGACAGAGACGGGTCCTGTCAGGGCGACTACGCCGATGGGTGTCCCCAGGGCGTCCTTGGGCACCCTGCATGAGGAGCCCAGCTGCTGACTGCACAACCTGCCATTTGCACCTGGGGCTACTGAAAAAGGGGATCAGGCCTGTGACCTCCAAGGGACCTGCAGTTGCTTGATGCTGTCGTCTCCTCCTCAGGTTGGCTTCACATCCCTCGTGGTCAGAATGTACCCTGTGGTGACTGAGACAGTGGAAGCTGGTGGCCGAGTCCTCCTCCGTGAAGCCTGCTACAGGTGACACCTGCTACAGATGCGGCTGTTTCCCATTCCACATCCTTTCTTAAAGCCACAGCAGCCTGAATGATCAGGGGAACCCAAAACCCACTCTGGTGACAATAAACTAAAACAGCACAGCACTTTGTCTTTTCACAGTACAATTAAAGGAAATAATGAGCTACTTATTAGATCATTAGGGAACACAAGAATACAAACATGATCTTTTAAAAACTAGTCACAGATTTAGCTGATGGCACGATGGCCCATATAGTTAACGGTGAAAGCCCTCTGCCACTTGTCACCTTTACAGATTGGTCATAGAAAGAGAAGTCACACAAGCACTTGCAAAAATTTTAACTAGAAAAGGTGTTTTAAAAAATATTTAGCAGAATTATACTTTGTGGGCCAAACATGTATCCATTTCATTTAATCAACCTTCCTACTTTAACTTTGTTCCATTCTGTGGAGCATAAATATTAAATGCTTATAAAATACACTTCATTTGAAATGCTTTAAATACAAAACACACAATTCAAGCACAAAACAGTGCATTGTGGTCTCATGAATACATTTACAAAACACAGTAATAAAAAATTAACAGCTTCAAATCAGTAGGTAATACTACACAAAGGCTCACCCAACAAATGACAATTTAAACAGAAGAAAAAAGCACAAGCAATGTCAGTGTTCTTTTAGAAGTAGTATATCTGATTAAAAAACAAATTTTAAAATTCTAGTAGTGATATTAAATTAAGTTGCTGTCTAATCTGTATTAAAGATAATATGAGGTCTTTAAAGTACTTAAGTTATTACAGGATTTTGACTGTGCAGTTGGCATTGTGACCCTTAAAATATGCCAGGAGTGCAAATCAAGAGTAACAACATGCAGACACCCATGATGTCACACATTTCTCATCACAAATCCGGCACTGTGCTAGCCAGTACACAGGGGAGACAGACTGACCTTTCTGGCTCATTACAAGTGTACAAATCTTAATTCTTTTAAGAATCTCACACAAAGTCCAAGAACAAACAGGTTCAACAAAGAACTAACCTGTGTTCATTTCTTTAAAAAGAAGTATAAATCATATTTTTAACCTAAGTGTAAATCCATGTTTAAAAGTATCATAGCTGTATTCATCTTTTTCAGCTAAACGGGTGAAGCACAATAGCCACAACTTTGTTACAGACTAAAATCCAACAGGTAATTCCAACACCACCTAAAAACAAAGAAATTCAACATAAGACAGCATGCCAAGCATTCAGCCCACATTCCCTGCCTCTGTTATCTTCAACTTAGAGGAATCAAGAGTATTTCAGTTCTTTCTGAGCAGTGCTGGGCTAAGACAAAGTTTGTATTTCTTGAGTTCAAATTAATCAGACTTCCTATTGATTCACAGTCCTGCCTTCTTTACTAAGCAGCAGGTACACAGAACAGCGGACACTGGTTTGAACTCCTTTCCTGCCAGAGAGACATGCATTATCATTTCTGATATTAATATACCGCTTTGTGAGACTATTTGGTTTTCTCTTCTCAGAAAAGCTTATAAAGGAAGCAATGCTGCCCCACTGATAATGAGAGGCTGGGAAGACAGGCTGCAGGAGTGGCCAGTGTTCTGCCGGCTGCCTATCGGGAGGCCTTACTCCCTGTGCAGCAGCACTGAGAACCCCCTGGCACTACCTTCCCAGTTGTGTCCAGTAAGGCGAAAACCAAAGCAGGTGGGGAGGGAAGGAGCATGGCGAAATGGCAAATCGGCAAATCTTTGAACCAGCCATTCCTTTTAACTTGGTCATTCACCTCCACCATTATCACAAATCACAACCAAAACCTGACTGACTAGGGTGTGTGTTGCAGTACTATTCTTTTTAGAAAAAAATAGGACCAAAATAAATATCCTTTAACACAGAAATTAGTAAATTATGAGTATGACCCATCCAACTGTAGGAGAGCTATTCAAAATTCCTTAATAAGGAAAAGCCTACTGGTGTGGGAGAAGGCTTACAATATAAACTAAAACAGGGCAGAAAAACTGCATGTGCCAGATGACCCTCACTATATACTCAGAAAAAAAGACTGGAAAAAGCATCACACAAGGTTCAGAGGGGCCAGCTAGCTAATGAGATGTTTTTCATTGTTCTTATAGTTCTAGTCATTCTACAATGGCATGGACCGCTCTAACACCCAAAAGAAAGAAATGACCTCTCATAAATGAAAGGGTGGCCGACCACGTAAGTGCTGCAGGGCTCTGTGCAAGAAGCGCAGGGAGATCACAGAGTTGGGAAACTGAAGTGGTCTCTCGATAAATGGGGTGTTGGCCTCAGGTACTGGGCTTGGATTCCAGAAGCCAACCTGGGTTCCATTCCAGCTCTGCTCCCTACATTTCTGTGACACCTGGCAAGTTTCTCAGCTGCCAGCTTTTGCGAGGCTGAGACAAAGCGCGGCTCCCCAGGGCAATGACAAGGACGACGTCAGGTTGACTTAATCTTCTACCCTGTTTCCCTGAAAATAAGACAGTGTCTTACCCTGTTTCCCCGAAAATAAGACAGTGTCTTACCCTGTTTCCCCGAAAATAAGACAGTGTCTTATATTAATTTTTGCTCCCAAAGATGCGCTAGGTCTTATTTTCGGGGGGATGCCTTATACGTATTTCAGCGAGAGGCGAAACTGTAAGTAGGTCTTATTTTCGGGGGATGTCTTACTTTCGGGGAAACACGGTAGCACACACCTCCACATCCTCCCACCATGCTGTGCCGAAAATTCTTACCTGCCACTCTCGTGGGAAACGCCACCAGGCGTTCCAGTGGCGTGATCCATTTACTTGGCACCACAGCCACGGGGACAGAATAGTACTTCCAGATGAGCGAGACCATCAGGACCGCCTGCAAAGACATGGCTGGTGAGTGCAAACAACCACCAGTCACGCAGCCAGTCACCAAAGAATGGTGGGCCAACATGGCAGCCAACTAAGGAGACTCCGCATCGATGACCTCAAGCGCTAGCCATCCGGTCCTTGCAGCCACAGCCACCAAGGACACGTGCCGCTGACCCTGGAACAACGCAGGGGCTAGGGATGCCGACTGCTCCCCCACAGTCCAAAACCCAGTGTAACATCTGACTTTCCTCAAAACGTAACTACTGATGGCCCACTGTTAGCTGGAAGCCTTACCAATAACATAAACAGTTGATTGATACATATTCTGTATGTTATATGTATTATATACTGTACTCACAATAAAAGAAGCTAGAGAAAGGAAAATGTTATTAAGAAAATCATTGGGGAAGCCGGGATGGCTCAATGGGTTAAGCGCTCACTTTGCCGCCCCAGGGACCAAGGATCGAATCCTGGCCCTGGCCCGTCTGGACCCATATGCTGAGCTGGGGAGTGCCCCCAGTTCCGTTCTCACTGGGGTGAGACCCCATCCCAGTTCCTGCCCTGTGCAGCCCCGCGCCCACCTGTGGAATGAAACTATGTGGAAAAACCAATGATGTGCAACTATGGAGACTGTTCTGGGCTCTCCCCTTTCTCTCTGTCTCTGTCTCTGTATCTCTCTCTCTCTCTGTCAAAAACAATAAAAATAAATCTTTAAAAAGAAAAAAAAAAAGAAAAAAATCATAAGGAGAAAATACATCCATATATTCTATGCATTCATGACATAGCTTTTTCTTAATATGGCCCATATTTCTAAGCTATGTGGTTCATCTGCAAGTTTTTTCAAATTGTCACAAATCTCCAAAAACTTTTCCAATATATTTATCAAAAAAAATCCACATACAAGTGAACCCACACTTCAAACCCATGTTGTTTGAAGATCAACTGTGTACATCTAGTTTTTTTTTAAGAATTATTTTACTGTTTGGGAAGTGACACAGAAGTGGGGAGGGCCCAGAGCAGTCTCCATAGTTGTACATCATTAGTTGTGACATAGTTTCATTCTACACAGGTGGATGTGGGGCCTCATGGGGCAGAACCGACTGGGCCCTCCCTCATGCGAGGTGAGAACCTTAGCCACCATCATGGTGGTTACCAGTTGAGCCACAGCTCAGCCTATGGGTTTGCACAGGCCGGGGCTGGGATTCAATCCCTGGACCTCACAGTTACAAGGCAAGTGCTCAACCTACTGAGCTATCCTGGCATCCCTGTGTACACTATTAAATTAGCCAATAACTTAACCAATAACACAGGTGCTCTTTTCTCATTGAACATGTCCTTTAAGTAGCCAGACTATGCTAAATACATCTTTTTAAAGATTTATTTTTATTGTTTTTGAGAGAGAGAGATACAGAGACAGAGACGGAGAGAAGAGGGAGGGCCCAGAACAGTCTCCATAGTTGCACATCATTGGTTTTTCCACATAGTTTCATTCCACAGGTGGGTGTGGGGCTGCACAGGGCAGGAACTGGGCCGGGGTTTCACCCCAGTGAGAACTGAACTGGGGGCACTCCCCAGCTCAGCATATGGGTCTGCACGGGCCGGGGCCGGGATTTGATCCTCGGTCCCCAGGGCTGCAAAGTGAGCACTTAACCCACTGAGCCATCCCGGCTTCCCCTAAATACATCTTAACGACAAAAGCAATCTTACACCTCTAAGATCCTTGAGAAACTAGTTAATTCTCCCATCTACACTCTGTTGGCATCTACGGGCAGAAGTGAGCGCTCCGTAAGTCTAAACAGCGGCTAGAGAAATGATGCTCTCTTTTTCCTCCTTTCCCTACCCTAGTAGCATTCCTTCCATTGTCTTCCATCCCCTTTGTGGCCCTGAATATGCCACTCAGGCGACAAGACCTACAAGAGGGCCTCTGGCTTTTTCCAGCCCCTGGGAAACCTACCTCGGTATACTTACTACCCCCAAACAACCTGGGCTCTGGGGAATAGGGCCTGATCCTTTGCCCCAGTGAGGGTCACTCAGCCGTCACTGAAAGCAGCCACTGCAGTGTGCACACAGCATATCCAAAGCCTCAGGGCAAAGCAGTGGCAGAAGCAGTAACCACCCCACAGGAAATAAGACAAGTGAAAATGCCCCAATAAGAAAGTTGTGAGTCAATGGTACTGAACTTTAAGGAGAATAATGGGTTCCCCACCTCAAGAGTAGACAGTCAGTCACACATCTGCACACCACGTAAGCAGCAATGGCCAAAATCACTGACCATCTCAGAAAACACAAGGTCTCCGAGAGCGTCTGTCACTTCATCCCTCCCACCTCCCAAACCTGCCCTGGAACAGAGGTCACATGAAGTCTCAAGAGACGTCACTTCAGGGTTCATGTGCTAAAAACACTGCAGTATTTCACAACTCTAATCCAGACACAGGCCTTTAGTCTCTCGCATAAATCAAAGCGTTCAGTTACAGGCTGGCAGCACGACATGCCGCTGACAGTGGAAAAGCCTGAATTCCCAGACGGACTCCGGGGGCTGCCGGTTCTGGAGCACAGTCTATTACTGACTTTACTGACCCAGTGACACAGCAGGACACTTACTTGCAATATGTAGAAAGCAACACTTATAACCCATTTTATCTTGGCCAATTGAGCTGTCCGTGCTTTCACTGAAAGGAAAAACAGGATGAAATGATTATACCAGTCCTGAAAAGTGAAGAAAATATTCAAGTACACAGAAATGTTACTTCCTCTCACAAAGAATTTTCTAAGTATGTATGTAAACATAAAATCAAATAAAAGTCACCCACTAAAACATTATTTAAAATAGAATTGAGTAACGATTGTGAGATGTGAAGCTTTCATTCTGAAAACCCCTGAAGCTCTTCATCTAAATCACAGATTCTTTTTACGATGCACTTACCACCAGGACTAAATGTTCCTCCCTGACTTCCCGTCTACCCTGTGCACTGACCCATCAGGGCTGTCTAGCTGGTCTCTGGCCTGGGCAGGCCCCGTCTGTGTGTTTTACCAGCCATGGAGACAGCTCTCTTACCTTGCTCGCTCGGCACAGGTTGCCCTGTGAAAGTCGTCGTCATCACAGCAGACTATCAGGGATGGTGGCAAACATAAAGAGTAAGGCCTGAGCCCTGCCCTGAGGTCTACCCTTGGATAGGATACTTCTGGGCATTTTCTAGAAAACGGAACAAAAGCTTCTGAGTATCCACTACGAGGGTTTTGTTCCTAGGCTTCTTTCAGAAAAGTGCTGAGTTTGAAAATGACAACCTAACAAGCAGGTTCAGAAGAAACTCTAAGAAGATCCTGGATGTTTCTATGTTGAGAAACCAAAGACTCACCAACAAATAAAGAAAAATAAATAACTATTATTGGGTTTCTTCTACACAATTTAGAAGTTTATATCAACATTTAGAACATCCAAGAATCAGTGCATATATTCTATGAATCTTTATATGAAGAGTTCTCTGCCACAACTGAACACGGTACCGTGGGTTTTGAGCTTATCCGTCGTCTTGTTGATCTTCCTTTCCAGCCTGGCGTATCTGGCGAACTCGTCCATCATGTTGACAGTGGAGAGCTCTTGCTTCATATCCTGAATCTCGGCTCTCATCTGAAACTCCTGCCCTGCATCCTTCTGCAGCACCCTGGACATCTGGCGGGTGGACAGCCGGCATCAGCGCCTTTCCACGCGGGGTACCATTCTCCCCCAACCCCTCCACCATCCTATCTGCTGTCGCTGTCAACTGGGCAAGCTTCACTTTGCCTACATAGCCAGGCTCAGCTGCCTTGTCCTGGTCCTGCCCCATACAACCATCACAAAAACAAAAACTCCCACTGATTTGAATCGCTATTCACATTACATTATTTTTCTGAGGCATGACCATGGATTGCTATGGTACAATTGCATGCATCTTTCACTATAACTGTAAAATTGCAATTATAAAATAAAAACCGTTTCCATCCCCAAAGCTGTCATTTGAGGACAAGGACCCTGCATTTTCTTCCCTCCCTTAAGAATGCAGTCCTAAATTAGGGGGGCAGAGCAGGAAGCGGTGATGAGGTGGTGGCCCAGCACCGGGACTCAGAGCCTTAGTACAGTAAGGCGGGCATGCCACAGAGGGAAACTCTGGCAAGGGGGCGGAAAGGGGGTCGTGTCAGAGTCAAGCACAGTGATATGGAGGTCTACATGAAAGGACAGCCTGGCACGGGAACCACAGCCAGAGCAGGGTGAAGGGCACACACAAGATAAGAGGAAGGCACTCAAACACACACAGTACCACAGTCCAAGTGGGGCCGAAGGGCATCCACCCTGAAGTGGGGGTGGCAGTAGAGACAGGAGATTGGTTATATAAAGACTGATCAAGGGGAAGCCGGGATGGCTCAGTGGGTTAAGTGCTCACTTTGCAGCGCCAGGGACCAGGGATCAAATCCCGACCCCGGCCCGTGCGGAACCATATGCTGAACTGGGAGCTCCCCCAGTTCAGTTCTCTCTCTGTCTCTGTATCTCTCTCTCTGTCAAAAAAAAAAAAAAAACCCAATACAAAAGACTGATCAAATAAAGTAAACATACTGAAGAAACGGCAGCTACTTTTCTGTCCATACTAGGGCGCTTGCACGGTACGTGCGGCTCGTGTGGCTTGCCGGGATCCTCACCCCGCCCTACGCCATGTCAGCCCTGAGGTGCCTGTGCAGTACAGACCACTGACTGGGACCTTCTCCCAGGCCTCTGCAGCACCAGTCCTGAGACACCTGCATAGTATACCTCGCTGCACCAAGTGCAAATGGGCTCTCCCCAAGGGGAGTCTTTGCCTCACGCCTCCTCTGGCTAAAGAAAGTCCCGGATTACCTACTAAATGAACGAGTCTCTCTTATCCATGCGTCCTGTGACCAGCTTGAAAAGAAAACATAAAGAACTCTCAGGAAAATTCCAAGTCAACACCAGTGACTGGGATGTCCTTACCCAAGGACTGGGGTGTCCTTACCCAGGGACTGGGGTGTCCTTATCTGGAGCTGGGGTGTCCTTATCCAAGGACTGGCATGTCCTTATCCAGGGACTCACTCCACTCCAATATTCGGCTGAGATCCCTCCCGGGGGATGGCTTGAATGACTTTGCTGGGACGAGGACTCCCGGTGCTTCAGAGTCTTCCTCAAGGGCCTCAGGCCAGGGGACCAGGTGCCCCACTGGCGGGATGGTGTGCCCTCCCTTGTGTCTGGCTAACTGAAAAGCCTCAAAAACACTGAAGTACAGGGACATGGCCCATTCCAATCAAATTCTGTATCTTCTCCTTGGGAGTCTTTCCCACTTGCATCCTCAAATCAGGGCCTATGATGGGCAGGCTCGAATGGTTGTGAAGGAGCAACATTTTACCTATCAGGCCATTCCTTATAGTTTTTCATTGACCCTCAACACACACCCAGGTGGAACAGAGCTCTATTGCTTTCCCCTGTTTGAACATCAATAACGGGGGCTATGCTCTGCTAAGACCAGTATATGCTATCCCTTTGAACCTGGTAACAATCCCGACACACACAACCAAGGGAAAAGAGGTTTAAGAAAACTGGTTTGAGGTCAGAAAGGTTATACAGCCTGTAGGAAGCAGCACAGGATGGTGACACAGGTCCAAGGTCAAATCCAATCCTTTTTCCTCTAAGTGAACAGCCATCCTTATAGGGAGCAAGCCTCACCCATGTCTAGACTGCAGCAACAACCTCCTGTGACAGTGGATGGGCTGCAGAGCGTGGGCTTGGTGTGGGCTTGATGAAGGAGCCTAAGATGGAATACAGCTGCTGCCATATCCCAAACATACATCCAACTTCCTCCTCAGCTAATGAGAAACGACGCACAATTCATAGAGACGCGCAAAACTAAGAGCCTCTTTGAGCACTTGCGATTAGTTTTGTGTAGCTCCAACATGAAGTGAAATGAGATGGGGTACACAGGAAGAATGGAGGTGATACTGTAAGAAAGGTGGACAACTGCAATCATATATCTAATAAGTAGTATCCAGAATATATAAAGAACTCCTAACTCGACAAACAAAAATCCAAATAGCACCTCACTCCTGCTTTGGGCACACAAAGGGCGCCCTTCCCCTGGGGACAGCTTCTGATGCCCAATTTAAGAAGGGGTAAAGGACTTGAATAGACATCTCTCTACAGAAGACACAGATGGCCAATAAGAAATGGAGGAAGGGGAAAGCTGGGATGGCTCAGCGGGTAAAGCGCTCGCTTTGAAGCCCCGAGGACCGAGGATCGAATCCCGGTCCTGGCCCATGCAGACCCACATGCTGAGCTGGGCTGTGCCCCCAGTTCAGTTCTTGCCGGGGCCTATGTGGGAGGCTCCCGGCCCAGTTCCTGCCCTGCGCAGCCCGTGCCCACCTGTGGAGTGAAACTATATGGAAAAACTAATGTCAACTGTGGAGACTGCTCTGGGCCCTCCCCCTTCTCTCTGTCTCTCTCTGTCTCTGTTTCTCTCTGTCAAAAATCAATAAAATAAATCTTTAAAAAAAAAAAAAAAAGAAAGAAATGGAGGAAGCTGGGATGGCTCAGCAGGTTGAGCGCTCGCTTTGCAGCCCCGGAGCCCGAGGATCGAATCCCGGCTCCAGCCCATGTGGACCCTTATGCTGAGCTAGGGTGTGCCCCCAGTTCAGTTCTTGCCGGGGCCTATGCAGGAGGCTCCTGGCCCAGTTCCTGCCCTGCACAGCCCCGCACCCACCTGTGGAATGAAACTATATGGAAAACTAATGCTGTTATCTGTGGAGACTGCTCTGGGCCTTCCCCCTTCTCTCTGGCTCTCTCTCTCTCAAAAAACAATAAAAATAAATCTTAAAAAACAAACAAACATGAAATGATGTTCAACATCATTAATCATTAGGAAAAGTCAAAACCAAAACCACACCTATTAGGAGGGCTATTATCAAAACAACAACCTTAAATGGCAAGTGTTGGAGAATGTAGAAAAATTGCAACTCTTGTACACTGCTGACGAGGATGTAAATGGGTGTAGCTGCTGTGGAAAAGTCTGGCAGTTACGCAAAAAAACATTAAATGTAGAATTACCACATGATCCAGCAATCCCACTTCTGGATATTTAACCAAAAGAATCAGGGGAAGCCGGGATGGCTCAGTGGGTTAAGCGCTCACTTTGCAGTGCCGGGGACCAGGGATCGAATCCCAGCCCCGGCCCGTGCGGAACCATATGCTGAACTGGGAGCTCCCCCAGTTCAGTTCTCTCTCTGTCTCTGTATCTCTCTCTCTCTCTCTCTCTTCTGTCAAAAAACAATAAAAATAAATATAAAAAAAAAAAAGAATCAAAAACAGAGATTCGCATGGATATTTGCACACCAATGTTCTAGAAGCAGTATTCATAATCATCAAAAGGTAGAAACAACTTAAATGTCCATTGAAAGGTGAACAGATACTCTTCCGTGCCAATACCACCCTCACAAACATGATGAACATTCCTAAAACCAGCCGGACTTTCTGCAAGAAGTGTGGCAAGCACCAACCCCACAAAGGATTCTCTGTATGTGCAGGGAAAGCAGTGTTATGACAGGAAGCAGAGCGATTATGGTGGGCAGACTAAGCTGATTTTCCACAAAAAGGCTGAAACTACAAAGAAGACTGTCCTGAGGCCTGAATGTGTGGAGTTCAACTGCAGCTCTAAGAGAACACTGGCTATGAAGAGAGGCAAGCAATTTGAACTGAGAGGAGAGAAGACGATAAAGGGCTCAGGGATCCAGTTCTAAGCTTCATATTTTAATCATGAAGACAATATAATCTTGAAGATATGTTCACTTTATAGGGCCAAGTGATCCAATTCTTACACTTTATATTTCAGTCATGAAGACAATAACATTTTGAGAATATGTTGGTCTTTTGGGGAGGGAAATAAACCGGTGTCATCAATAAAATTACGGTAACTTGTGGCAAAAAAAAGGAAAGATGAACAGATAAACAAAATGTGGCATACATGTACATACAATGGAATAACATTCAGTCTTAAAAGGGAATGCAATCCTAACACATGCTACTACAGGGATGAATCCTAAAGACACACTGCAGAGTGAAATAAGCCAGACATAAAAGGACAAATACTATGCGATTTCACCTATTTAAAGTACTTAGAGTAGTTGAATTCATATGGACAGAAAGTAGGATGGTGCTTGATGGGAAGTCAGTGTCTAACAGGTAGATGTCAGGTCCAGTTTAGGAAGATGACAAGCTTCTGGAGGTGGCGGTGCAGGCTGCACAACAATGTGAACGCACTTGATGCCGCTGAACTGTACACCTAAAATGCTTAAAATGGTCAAGTCTATGTTACCTGTATTTTACCACAATTTTTTAAAGATTTATTTATTTATTCTATTGCTTTTGACAGAGAGACAGAGAAGAGGGAGGGCCCAGAGCAGTCTCCATAGTTGACAGCATTAGTTTTCCATATAGTTTCACTCCACAGGTGGGCGCAGGGCAGGAACTGGGCCAGGAGCCTCCCACGTCGGCCCCGGCAAGAACTGAACTGGGGGCACACCCCAGCTCAGCATATGGGTCCAAGTGGGCCGGGCCTGGGATTTGATCCTCGGTCACTGGGGCTGCAAAGCAATCGCTTAACCCACTGAGCCATCCCAGATTCCCCTACCACAATTTTTTAAAGAGAAAGATAGGCAGGGGCCAGCTCTTCAAGGGTCTTTTATGCAATGTTAAGGACTTAGGACATCATCTTAAAGACTAGGTGGCATCAAGAAAGATTCTAGGGGAAGCCAGGATGGCTCAGTGGGTTAAGCGCTCACTTTGCAGCCCCGGGGACCATGGATTGAACCCCAGCCCCAGCCTGTGCAGACCCATATGCTGAACTGGGGAGTGCCCCCAGTTCAGTTCTCACCGGGGTGAGACCCCGGCCCAGTTCCTGCCCTGTGCAGCCCCACGCCCACCTGTGGACTGAAACTATGGGGGAAAACCAATGATGTGCAGTTATGGAGACTGTTCTGGGCCCTCCACCTTCTCTGTCTCTGTATCTCTCTCTCTGTCAAAAATAATAAAAATAAATCTTAAAAAAAAAAAACTCTAAAGTGGGATGGGAGTTAAAAGAGAAGTCCCTGTGTCTCAGAACAATAGGGACAATAAGGCCCTAAAATAGAGCTTTGCACAAAACAGGCACACAATGAATACTGGTAGAATAAAAATAAATAAGTGGGAATCCTGCTTAGTCTTACGTACCCTCCCCCCCACACACACACACACACTACTAGCGATTTATATCAGGAGAAAAAAGCAAGGAGAACAGTTTCCCAGAATAATGCCAAAAGGCGTGTACCCAATTTTTTATTTTGCCTCCAGTCTGAGTCAGCCTCTCACTCCCGCTGCGAACCAACAGAGGGCGCCCTTCCCCCATGAAATAGCTCCGTTTCTCCCCCCCCCCCCCCCCCCCCCCCCCCCCCCCCCCCCCCCCCCCCCCCCCCCCCCCCCCCCCCCCCACACACCCCCATCAAATTTGCCACCCAAACCCCATGCGGGCTCCAGTACGTAGACACAGAACGAAGAGCATCACAAACCAAGGCTCCGACTCCACCCCGACGGGCACGAGCCGGATGAATTTCTGAGTCAGACCCCTCTGGGAGGCGAGGGAAGGCCAGATGCCATTCGCCGGTCCCAGCAGCCCTGGCAGCTGGACGCGAGGTAACGTACTCAGGCCCTGGCAGAGCGCTCCGCAGGGACAGCGGCCCCCGCTGCCCGTCGCCCCTCTGGACACAGGACGCATCGCACCGCACTGGAATTCGCGGTCTACGCTGCCAACCACGCCCTCCCACCCGCCAAAACGGGGGCCCCTGCACCCCCGAGATCCGTCCCTCCGGGGCCTGGCAAAGCTGCCACCACATGCAAGGAAGGCCGAGGGCTCCGGCACCCCCTGGACGGCGCGCTGCGACAGGCACTGTCCCCTCAACCCCCAGCCGCCAAGGACCAAGAAATAACGGGTACGAGGGCACACAGCAGGGCGCCCTAAGCTCTCCCAGCTTTAGGGGTGATGCCAGCGAAAACGTGGCCAAGCTGAGCCGGGCATTTCCTTCTTAAAACACGGAATAGTCCAACCGGGACGCGTTTGAGGGCCGAATGCGGGGCCACTTGGGGGCCGTTGTGCCTCCGCCAGGCTCGCGAGGGCGGAGGCGGCGACCCACCGGCCCCCGGGAGGCCACGCGGCTACTTACGAAGGAGGAGAAGGACGGGAGAAGGATCCTGAGGACATTGCACCCAAAAACGAAGCTGAGTACCAGCAGCCACGCCCAGTGGTCGGCCTCCGCCTCGTTCATCCCTGAAGCTCCCGGCGGCCCGAGCTCCGCTACGGTAGCTCCATGGGGACCACGCCGGCGTCCGCGCTCGCGCCTGCGCAGTGAGCCCCAGCGGGCGGTGCTTCCGCCGCGCCTGCGCAGTGAGCCCCAGTGGGCGGTGCTTCCGCCGCGCCTGCGCACTGTGCCGCGCTTGCAGGCAGGTGGGCGGTCTCTTCCAGTTGGCCCAGGCTAGCTCCTGGGTTTGCAGGCTTCCTAGGCTTCTCGCACCCACCGCACCAGGAGGCACCAGCCTTGCAAACTCGTGTTTCGGCTGCTCCGCTCTAGCTTTGTTGTGTCTGCAAACCACTTGTCATTATGTCATTAATGCCTTCTTTAAATTGACCCACCTTTTATTCCTATATAAATTAATTTTTAAGATAAACCTTTCTAGAAATAGAACACTGCTGTCATTACGTGTCAGGGGACTGTAAAAAGAAATGTTTGGTAAGTATATGTAAAATGTATTGTTTACATTTCAAAAATAAACAATATTAAACAATTTACAAAACTGCACACCTGAAAAAATAAGTATTAGTTATAAAGCACTGTTTACAATTATCCTGTAATAAAATAGTTAACCTACATGTAGAAACGTCCATATCTGTAGAGAATTTTAATGAGTCTGAGCCAAGCTAATGGCAATTGCAGAGGAAAAATAAAATTTCAACAAATTGAGAAAATGCTTGGGAGAATGGATATTTTGCAGCTTATTTTATATATTAGAATCAAAGGAGGAGTCCTGAGAGGACTTGCAGGAAATAAAGGGTGTCCCAAAATTCATGCAAGATTTGAAATTTGGGTCATTTGTGCGGTAAAGTGTTGCCAATAAAAAAAAAAGCGTGACAGCTGACAGTTCAGGGTTATTAAAAATGGAGGGCTACATGAAAGAACAACGCGTTTTCATTGTTGAGCAATGAAAACTTACAATGTTTAATTATAAACCTGTGTTTTCTATCAAAATCTTCTTGCGTGAATTTTGGGACACCCTTTACATTGGTGGTAGGTTAAGAGGGTGGGGGCAGGGGGCGGGGGTTGCAAGGCAGAGGAGGGGAAGGGAATCTCAGGGATTGGGTAAAAAGCCAAATGGAGAGACACATACTCTTATGTTGCTGAGACAGGATAGTCATAATTAACATTTACAGCACAGAGATGGTATTCAAGAAACGAGATAGCATGAAGGGTTCTGTGGGCTCTTGCTCTGGTGTGGCTGTCTGTGCCTTGAGGGATCTAGAAAAGGGATTACACTGGCATTCCAAAGGGATGGTATCTTAGAGGCAAAAAAGCAATAGACAGGCTCACTTAAAGACTGACCTTTGTCAAGGAAGCCAACCGCCTACGACCTGACTACTTGCCATGACTTGCTTTCAGTTAAGAATTTGTATGTTCAGACCATTTTATATGGTTGATTTCAGTCTCTGGGTTTGTAGGGGCCCCATGCTGGCTTCCCCTGAGTTGGTCAGGTTTGGTAGGTGGCCCCTTTTCACTCCACAAGATGAAGACAAGGTTTAACAGCAAAATTCCCAATTTGCATTTATGTATAATAAATAAAGCAAAGTATGTCTAGTTTTCTCTTCTACCATGGTTGGAGTCTGAGAACTAATACCTAATTAAAACGAGTCAAGGGGCTGTGGTTCTACACATTTCTGTTTGAAGAAAACACGTGAAGCAAAGCTGTTTAAGAGCAGTAGAGGGAATTCCTTCCATGGAAAGGCATCTTGGCTGGTAGGTGATACTGAACTGACCAAAACAGAAGGCAGGCTTGGACCTGCTTCTCCATTGCCGTTCCCTTCAGCTGGGCCACCCAAAGCTGCAGCCTGTGGCACCTCTACTCACTAGAGATTTAGAAGGATTTAGAGGGAGAAACTACCTTGTGAAAAGTGATGGCAGCTCCTTCTCTGTCTCTGCCTTTCAGGCTGAAGGGAAAAGTATCAGCTGTCCCCCGCCTGCCCCTTCCCACACCCACAATCACCAATTCCTGGTGAGGCAAGAATTTGACAAAAGGCCTCAGAAAATGTCCTTGACTGCAGTGGTGGTGGGAGAGGACCTGGCTTTCAGTGACAACCCAGTGTGAGTAACAGCTCTTTCTTGGTGCTTCATTTGCACAGCTCTCAAGAGCACTGCAACTGAGGGGAAGCCGGGATGGCTCAGTGGGTTAAGCACTCACTTTGCAGCGCTGGGGACAAGGGATCGAATCCCGGCCCCGGCCCGTGCGGAACCATATGCTGAACTGGGGAGCTCCCCCAGTTTAGTTCTCTCTCTGTCTCTGTATCTCTCTCTCTCCCTGTCAAAAATAAATAAATAAATAAAAATATATTTAAAAAAAGAAAATACTTAAAAAAAAAAAAGAGCACTGCAACTGAAGGCTGCATTCTCCCACTAGCATGTAGAAAGAAAACATGAAATCCAAGACATCTCAATATGAATCAGCCTAGGTCTAGTAACCAGAGGTGTGCTCAGAACTGACTTAGGGTTAGGCCAGGGCAGCCGACACAAAGTGGATTCTTCCCAACAGGCACACCTGAAGCTGTGAAGTGCACGGTGAAACAAGATGGTCTCAGTCCCAAAAGAGTGAAAGCAGAGGGGACAAAAAGAAGAAATAATTTACTGGGAACTTATTTTCCCCATACTTAGCTTTACCCACTTAGTTTTACTAAATGAAAATGATGGGACGCTTGGATGGCTCAGTGGGTTGAAGGCTCGTTTGTAGCCCCAAGGTCCAAGGATTGAATCCCGGCCCTGCCCTTTGCAGACCCATATGCTGAACTGGTGTGTGCCCCCCATTTAGTTCTCACTGGGGTGAGACTCCAGCCCGGTTTCTGCCCTGCACAGCCCTGCCCCTCCTGTGAAATGAAACTATGTAGAAAACTGATGACATGCAACTGTGGAGGCTGCTCTGGGTCTCTCTGTCTCTCTGTCTCTCTGTCTCTCTGTCTCCCCGTCAAAAACAATTTAAAAAATTAAAAAACAAAAAAGAAGAAGATGAGGATGAGAATGAGGATGATGATATAATCACTTACAGGGTTGAATCAACAAGTAGACTGACCGTCTTTACACCTGGAATTATGGGTACACCCACATTCAGAGTGAATGAAGTAAAATCGGCAGTTTGTTTCTGTCACTGGCACAAATCATGCTCTGACAGTTCATCTGGATACAAGTCCTTTATCTGGTATAAATTCTTCAACTATTTCCTCCCAGGGTGTGGCTTGCCTTTTCAGTCTCTTAAAATTGCCTTTTGAGTTGCAGAAGATTTCAAACAGCAATGACAGAAAGCAGAGCAGTGACTGCCTGGGCAGTTGAGGGTGTGGCCAGGATTGGCTGGAAATGAACAAGAGAGATCTTGTCCAGGTATTTAGTAATGTTACAAAACTAGATGGTGATGATTGCGCAATTCTGTAGATTTACTAAGAATCATTGAATTTTACTTAAAGCAAGTGAGTTTTATACCATGGTTTTTTTAACCATACTTTTAAAATTTTGTACAAAAAATTTGTGCAGGGTATAAAATGATGGTGAATGAAACATCCTCAGTCTGTCTTCGCCCTCGGGTTTAGCTAAACAAATAATTATAGTTAAGCAATTGGCAGCATACAAAGTATTTAAAAGAAACACAGGTTTATTTAGGTAACTTTTTATGTCCTAGTTCCAAGGTTAGACGATGAGTTCTTGGGTGCTAATTCAATTATTAGTAAATAATGTAAAATAAAGGAGTGCTATGCATGAAATAATGATGGTATGTGTACTTTTAAAATGTTTTTCAAAAAAATAGTGCAAGATGGGATTAAATGCAGAGGGGCCTCATCTATTAATAAGATTGGTTTTGAGCATGAAAAAGTTAAGAAAGGATTTCCTATACTTCATTTTTTCTCAACTCACACCCATGGAAAAACACACGAAATAGATTAATGAATCTGTGTTAGATTATTTCCAAAAGAAAAATGGAAAAATGCAACCTTATCCCTCTGACTCCCTCACACCATGAACTCATTAGCATTGTCCTGGAAGTTTTACATCAAGTTTCACCAAGACTATGAGGGTATACAAGACAAGCACACAAGTGAAACAGACTAAGCTACAAGTCTGAGGTCACTCCCCTCACTTAGGCCTATTGATGGCATGAATAATTTCATTGGCCAGCCATCCCAGCTTCCCCCCATGTTCTTTTGCAGTGAGTTTAGGTTTTTTTTAGGTCTCTTATAGCCTAAAAAAAATCTAGATTAAATGTTGAGGCAATGAAAGCTATGTAAGTTGTAAAACAAAATTGTGTCATGGAGTGTGAGAAATTTTATGATAAGGTGTTGAAAGACCAAAATTTGCTACAAAGGATACTCCATCAGATAAATACTCATAGTATGATCGTCTTTTGTGAGTTCTGTCACTGAAGAATAATTGTTAGCTCAATATGTTCACATAATAAAACTTTTATCATCTTACTTCTTCATGAATATGAAATATCACATAATGCCCTCCCATTTTTGTTATCCCAATATCCTGTTTCTGTCTCAAGAAAATATGGTCTTGGGGAAGCCGGGATGGCTCAGTGGGTTGAGCGCTCACTGTGCAGCTCTGGGGACCAAGGATTGAATCCCGGCCCCGGCCCGTGCGGACCCATGTGCTGAACTGGGAGCTCCCCCAGTTCAGTTCTCTCTCTGTCTCTGTATCTATCTCTCTCTCTCTCTCTCTCTCTCTGTCAAAAATAAATAAATAAAAAGATATATATTAAGAATGGCTACTGTACTTAGCTAAAGTAAATTAAAATACATAATTAATTTTTTTTTAAAAAGAAAGAAAATATGGTCAGCCTACACGGTGGTGAACAACAGGCATTCAAGTGTTCTGACCATTACCTCTGCTCACAGCCTTTGCTCACAACCTTGTCACACACCTACCCTAGTTTGTCTTCCATCTTCACCATGAGGACACACTGGCTTTGTGAGACACAGGACAGCTCAGTGAGGTCTGAAACTGTTCCCACATCTTTCTTTTTCCTCCTTCCCTCTCACTCAGTCTGATTTCCACCCTACCACTCACTGAAACTCCTCCATAAGGACACTGGGTGACATCCTCTGTGTTAATATAGCAGGGACTTTACCATTCCCATTCGACCGATCCACATCCCTGTGGTTTCAGCCCTCACCCACACATCTTCTTTCAGCTACATTCTTCTCTGAAGCTTGGGGCCCATAGATCCGACTGCCTGATGGACAGTGTTCTCCAACACTTCCAACTCAGTGTGTTGACATCAAACCCACCTGCTTGCCCTCAAACCCTCTGTGGGCCTAGCGGGGTGAATGGCTTCCCGTGCACACAGCCTAGTGGACACAGAAGATGTCCAGCCTGTTTCCCTCTTTGTCCTTACTGACAAAGCCCCGTTGTGATCAGGCGTCTGCTCTGTCCACTCCTGTCCCTATCCCTAACCCCAAGGGTGGGCTTGGTTTGGTCTAAGAGTGACACAGTCCCCTTGCCTGTGACCTAATTCTGACCAAGGAGTACAGGCAATTGAGGGCTTCTGAGAAAAAAGACGTTCTTTTACTGGATGCTATAAACCTGGATGTGACATCTGGAATTTCATTTGCAGACTGAGGAAGAAGCCAACTCAGAAAGAGGCACAACAGTAGGGAGAAAATAACCTGAGGCCATGAAAACCACTACACTGCTGAATCTCCAGTCTGGAACATTCCATAGTGAGAGAAAATCCATTTTCTTATTGTTTATGTAAATTTGGGCCCAAAGTCTCTCTCCTCTACCCACTGAAGAGTCCTGTCAGTTCCTGTTGGAGGAGCTCATGAAGAGAACGTGAGCCCCGGTTGAGCTGTGAGCTGCACAGGGTTGATTGGAGGTTCTCCAGCCCCCTCCTCCATCCTTGGAGTATACATTCTGCTCACCATCCCCACAGGGGGCGCTGTTCTAAGGACGTAAACGTGAGAGAGTAAGGTGTTGAAACCATCTGCATGGTAAGTATAATTAATCCAGTTAAGGCCTTCATATCAACTATTAAGATGCTGGCAGGTGGGTGCCGAGATCTACTTGTCTTGCAGCCGCCCAGACAAGCCAAAAAGTAAGTTCCCTTGCTCATTCAACCTGCCACCTACCAATCTGGAGTGGTCTGCCTCTCTTCCGTCTCTCCTCACCCTCAGTGAATGGGGGTGAGTTTGTAAATCAACAGTACCCCCCACCAAAATGTATCCCAAATCCCTTCCTCCACCAATCTCCATCCCCTCAGCCACTAACATGCTTATCCGTTGCCTAGACAACTTTAACATGTCCCATCTGGTCTCTTATGACTCTTCCCAACAAACAGCCTGACTTCACATCCCCACCTGTCGGCCTGACCTCTGCTCAGAGTCGATCCGTGAGCACAGTTCCCCCATCCAGCCCTGCAGTGTCTTCTCACTATCCTGCCTGTCGTGGCCACTGCTCTGTTCTCTCCGCACTACACAATTCCCCTCTGCCAACGCAGCAGGTGACCCCACCCAGGGCCTTGCTGGCAGCTGTTGCCTCTGTCAGGCCTCAGCTCTTCCCTACCCTTCTCTGGAGGCCCTCCCTGGCGACCCCATCTTCTGCAGCCCCATTGAGCATGAGTTTAGCTCACTCCGTATCAGGACACTGTTTCTTCCTTCAAGGCACTGCCACTATGTGAAAGCATCTTGTTTACTTGTTTACTGCTTGTCTCTTCCCACTAGAATGAAAGCCCCATGCAGACAGGTGGCTTGCCTCATGTTCACCACCACATCCCCAGCTCCTAGGACGGCGCCTGGCACCAGGTAGGCAACCTGCTGCCTTGTGAGCTACGGATTCCACTTCCTGAGTGTCCCTCAGAACTCCGGGGCCACCAGTTCCGCTCTAAACGAAGCTCGTAACTCTCGCCTCTAGAATTCCTGCGATTGCTTCCTCATCAGTCTATCAGATGTAATCAATGCATGATTTTCCAAAGTGGAACATGTGGACCCCCAGGGGGAGTAGTGGTGAGGACTCTTCTGTGCACGTATACAAAGGCCCCAAGGGTACAGTGGAGAATTTTAAAAATTTTGTGTTGTCATATGATTGTCCAACAATCTAGATCATTCAGCATACACACAGATTCCCATTTTTACCAAGCACTGCCTAGTTTTAGTGTCTGTGTTAGGTGTGTGTTTAGGTTTAGCACCAGCACATGAGACCAGCTTTCTGCATGCAGCTTTGCAGGGAAAGTACAGAAATAATACTCTTTAAGATATCATCTGTATCACAAGAAAACCAAACCACACAGGGATGAACAATGGCTTGTTGAAAGTGCCAGAACAAGGGAAGCCGGAATGGCTCTGCAGGTTGAGCTCTCGCCTGGCAGCCCCAGGGTCCAGGGATCAAGTCCCAGCTCCGGCCCATGCGGCCCCATATGCTGAACTTGGGTGAACCTCCCACATGGGGGCCCCTCGTTCAGTTCCCACCAGGGTGTGTTTCCCATGTGGGAGGCCCCCAGTTCGCAGAGGCGTGCCTCCCATGCAGGAGGCCCCTGGCCCAGTTCCCGCCCTGCGCAGCCACACACGCACCTGTGTGGAATGAAACTATATTGAAAACTGATGACGTACAACTATGAAGATGGCTCTGGGCCCTCCCCTTGCCCTCTCTGTCTCTCTCTGTCTCTCTTTGTCAGAAACAATAAAAATAAATCTTTTAAAAAAATAGTTCTGCTATGAAAATCCTACTTCATGTGTTCTGGTGAACAGATGTCAGCACTTCTGTGGGGTATATCTCTTGGAGTGGAATTACTGAGTCATCCAGTAAGTCTGTTTAGCTTCAAATGATAGTGCCAAACAGTCTTTCTACTGAGCTCCAGTCAGCCCATGTGCTGCTGTTGGCAACTTAAAAAAATATCTGGGCCAAAGGAAATATCTGTAGGTCACCAGCTTGTCCCCTCTGGCCCAGTGCATCTTCAGTTCTCAAGGGAGAGAGAGTGTGTCTGAAGTTGAGATCTCAGCATGGTCATTCTCTTGATGAAGACCTTGCGGTGTCTCCCATTCTTCAGATAATGGCCAGACTCCTTCACCTGGCAGCAAATGCCTCCTGCAGGCTGCTGCTCTTCTCTTTCCTGCCTCTTTCCTCTAATCTTCACCGTCCACTCTCCACCACTTCGAAGGCTCTGAAGGATCGTCGGGCTCTAAGTCTTCATGCCTTGGAATAGGCTGTCCCCTGCCTGTGCCTTCCCCTTTCCCTTACTGGGCCAATCTGTGTACCTTCTCTCCACACTAAACTACTGTCCTGACAGAGTCCTGTCTGCAGTCTCTCTACCCCAGGGTCTATCATAGTGCCTGGCTCAGGGGAGATACTCAGTACATGCTTGTGCAGCAAACTCAGGCATTGTCTGATGTTATTAGTATTTTTTAATGCAGATAGGAGAAAAAAGATGAGATAAAGGGATAGATTTTAATGTTAACTTGCTGCAGAAGCAACCTCTGGGAGCACTTTCTTGTGTATTCTTCCTGAAATGTGCAACCCATGTATAACTTTATTTTCAGTGTAACTATATATTCAATAGATGGCATGGAGAAAATGAGGCTGAGAACAGAGATGGGCAGTTCTAATTTTAAATGGAAAGGTCCGGGAAGCCGATGGCTCAGTGGGTTAAGCGCTCGCTTTGCAGTCCCAGGGACCGAGGATTGAATCCTGACCCGGGCTTGTGCGGAGCCATATGCCAAGTGCCCCCAGTTTGGTTCTCACCAAGGTGAGACCCCGGCCCAGTTCCTGCCCTGTGCAGCCCCGTGCCTACCTGTGGAATGAAACTATGTGGAAAAACCGATGATGTGCAACTATGGAGACGGCTCTGGGCCCTCCCCCTCCTCTCTGTCTCTCTGTCAAAAACAATAAAAATAAATCTTTTAAATAGAAACGTCATGAAAAGCCTCCTTGAGAAGGGGACATGTGTGCAAAGATCAGAAAAAGGTGAGGAAGAAAGCTGCACTGGTCTGAGGCAGAACAATAGGTGACAAGGCCCTAACGTAGGTGGTGACAAGGCCCTAAAATAGGGGGTACCCGACTTGTTTGAGGCTCAAAAGATGAAACAGGAAGTGAGCAGCTGTAAAAATCATTGAAATGGGCCAGATTGCAGAGTGCTTTATAAGCCACTCAAAGGACATCAGGCTTTTTTGAATTAAAAGGGAAGGTACTTATTGATCAGGAATTACGTAGTCTGACTACCGTAGTGGTTTTCAAAATTCACTTTCTTTATAAATACTTTTGTTTTGGGCAAATCACTCGTGCAGGGCCAGTTTATGTGTCTCTCAAATGACATGTGTGGTCTATTCCCAGTCTTTCGGATTCAAAGTACTCCGACGTTTCTTCCTCTCCAAAAAATTCCAGCCGACAATTTTGCGTTTTAAAACGTTTTCTAGCCTTTTCGTGAAGATGGCGCCGAAAGCGAAGAAGGAAGCCCCTGCCCCTCCCAAAGCCGAAGCCAAAGCAAAGGCTTTGAAGGCAAAGAAAGCAGTGCTGAAAGGCGTCCACAGCCACAAAAAAAAGATCCGCACGTCGCCCACCTTCCGAAGGCCCAAGACACTGCGGCTCTGAAGGCAGCCCAAATATCCTCAAAAGAGCGCTCCCAGGAGAAACAAGCTTGACCACTATGCCATCATCAAGTTCCCCTAACTACCCAGTCGGCCATGAAGAAGATAGAAGACAACAATACACTTGTGTCCATTGTGGATGTCAAGGCCAACAAGCACCAGATCAAACAGGCTGTAAAGAAGCTCTATGACATTGACGTGGCCAAGGTCAACACCCTGATCAGGCCTGATGGAGAGAAGAAGGCATATGTTCGACTGGCTCCTGACTATGATGCTTTGGATGTTGCCAGCAAAATTGGGATCATCTAAACTGAGTCCAGGGAAAGCCGGGACGGCTCAGCGGGTTGAGCGCTCGCTTTGAGGCCATGAGGACCGAGGATCGAATCCCGGCTCCGGCCCAGGCAGGACCCACATGCTGAACTGGGGAGTTCCCACAGTTCGGTTCTCTGACTGTCTCTGTCTCTGTCTCTCTCTCTATCTGTCAAAAAGTAAAATAGAAATAACTATGCACTGAAG